>JAUZNC010019126.1:0-25755 GCA_034780395.1 Vannuccia rotundouncinata
GTATACTAAATCTGCACTCAGTGATCATCCATTGTGCAAATGGCAGCATTTCTTCATCCACGGAAGAACTTTATCAGTTCGGCAAACACGTGCATGCAGTGGTAGATATCATACAACTCTGCGATTAAATCAATGAAAGCAAATGTTTAAGAATATTATGATTTTGGGTCAATATGTCCCCAAATTTACGATAACTTAATAACTACTCAGAAAACAGCTGACGTCGTGACGAGAAAAATTTAGAAAAATTATAAGAACCCTAAATTTAAAACAATGTAGTAGTATAATAATTTTTGTTATAATAATTAAGTAAAAATAAGAAAATATGAGTAAAAATTTACCTAATTTATTAGTAATATAGTTTTCAGTGTAACAAATATGTGTTATAGGTAATTTGTCTGACTGTAATTTTTTGTATACTTACTTAACTTTAATTATTTTCGACTTTTATAATTTTATTTAAAAAATCGTTTTATTTTATTTAGTCGCCTATTTTCACATTTATATTCTGGGGAAATTCATGGCTACGGGCCTGTAATAGTTTAGAGTAATAATAATAATAATGAAAATAATTATAATAATAATATAGTTATATAGCCACTGCTTCCTGTTTAATGCAATCCATCGTTTGATTTAATATATCTAATAATAATATCATATTTTGAATATGTCGATTTACAGTTCATCTTTCTAAGTAAGATATAATAGATTGCTTTCTTGATACAAATGTAGGTATCACTCATAGGCATCACTACCAAATCAAGTTTTTCATATATGATTTATTTTGTTGCGGCTCAACCTATTCATAATACATATAGTGGCATTTTTATCTATGACGCGTTGGTAACATTTGTAGTCACATTTGTGTCTCGTGGAACAGATGTATTTTGTAAGTATACCTATATCGAAATATTTATTAATTATGTTGTATGCGATATAGACTAATAAAGAAAATAATAAACTAAAACACGATTTAGGCAAATATAAAATATTATTGTGGGGTTGGGGGCGGGCTGACTTTTTTCGGTGATAATAATGTTACCGGGCCAATAATTTAGTTTGTCAATAGCAATTATCTTATTTAAATAAAGATTAAACGATTAACAAAGAAAACCACAGATAGATGCAAAATGACATCCATCAATTATATAAATTAGATAAATAATTGTATTTGGCGTATTTTAATTTGCAGTAAAAACATTTAAAAATGTTCAGATTTACCGCTTAAACTACATTTTAATTTTGTTTGAAATTTACTTTGAGGTATATATTTTTCATGACACACTCCGTCATAAAATCAAAAATAAGTTTTATTTATGCATATTAGATATTTATTCAGTTAATTAATACAATACAATTAACAAAAAATTAAAAAATATTGTCTATTAAAGTGAACAACATAAATTACAAATATTTAGAAAGTTGTTTGATGCTTTCAAAAACTCACAATACATTCACATGCAGGAAATGCTCTTCCTTTCTGATCAATGTCCACAAGACGGGTAAAATGTAGGTTTTCAATATATCCAAATACAAAATTTACCATATGGAGTGGTCTTCCACATGAAAATAAACTCATATCAACTTCTTCCTTGGAATTCACCCAAAACCAGCCTATATAATTTTCATGAAAAGCCCCAATCCAAATGTATTTATGTCCTTGCTGCCTTAAAAATTTCATTTCAGAATGAGTAGAAAACTCCACTAATTTAGTTCCTTCATCATTACAAAACTTGTAAGCTTCGTTCCAGGTGACCAATTTTTGATGCACCTTGTAGAAGGACCAAGGCCGTGCAGGGTCCTGAATTGTATAGTCACTCGGGCAGGATACAATTGAGGTCTTTTTAATTAATACAGCGACCTTCTCATCGCCACCTGGAAGTTGCTCCTTTTTGAATTCAGCTATTCCGTTATATGTGACACACCCATAAATGTCATACGTAAGCGCTTTGCAGAGAGTACAGTCTGGCACACATTTCTGCACGCATAAGTCAAGTGATCCAATGTCCACATGGTTAATCCTCACCATTTGATCCAAGGTGCTTCTTCGGACTATTTTTTGTTCGAAGTCATCAATAGACCCAGTTGTTATTTTCGATAGAAAACAAAACATAAATAAAATCTTAATCATGGTGAAAATTGTCTCAATCTATCAACAATGAATGCCTCTATTTATTAGATATGACAATCCAATCAAAAGCGTTTTCTTTTTTATTGGTTAACTCTCAAACAACAACGATAAGAAATCAAGTTGCCTACAATTGGGGGATATTCTTCCCCCAATAGAAAAATGTGTCAATTTAATAAAATAATAATGTAAAATCTATAACTTTGAAACTAAACACGGCATAGTGTGTAGATTAATTCATTTCGCTTCATTCTACAATCATATTAAATTAACATAGATGTAAATATTTAATTGCTAAACTGGCTAAAATTACATGATTTAAAATAAATTTATGTACATTGTTTTATTTTTGAAATATGAACAGACCTACCTATACTTGCAGCAGGCCAGATACTAATTTTGAACAATGTAAAAGAAGATTCAGCAAGAGAAATAAGTTACGGAGAAATTATCAATTATCATAATTATGAGGATTCTGAAATTGATGAAGATATTGTGAACAATCTAGTAAACTAAATTCATACACAAATCAAGTTCAAGCTCATAATGTGATCAGAGAATGACAGTGACCTACGGCTGCTATGGCATTTAAATAAATGTAGTTATAGTGAGAACAATTTCTAGAATAAAACGTGTTCATTGATAATAATGCATTTATACGATATAGACAAATCAATTACATAATAAATTACATAATGATGCATAAACAAATTGCGATTTAGGCAAATAGACGATATAGAAAAATGTGCGTTAGGGAGATAAAGAAGTTGAAGTACAATAGTAAATGAAGGTTAATAAAAAAGCAAATTTTTTTCCAAGATTTCTCATATTTTCATTACATTGTTTGTAACACGAAACAGGGGCTATAACTATATCAAAAAAATTACTTTAGAATTAGTGTTCAAACACTCTTTTTAATACCGGTATTTAATATAGGCTTGTCAGATAAGTTTTGACTGAATTAAAACATTTTAAAAATATTTTGTTACAGTTTCTATTTTTCATAGATATAACGTAAATATCAGTGGCAGTAACATAGACAGGGTCTGATAAGTTTTGTCCGATTTAAATCAATTAAGAAAACTACTGTCTATGTTACTGCCACTGATACAATAATAATAATGTCATAGAAATTGACTAACATAATAATTTCGCTTTCCTCAATTAATCAATATATCTGTATAATAAATAATCAATTCAGAATTCATACATTACATATGCGTGGATTGTAAAAGTTATATTAAAATTCAATTGTCAAAAATATAAAATGTATTGCTTACGTATATATTACATGATTTTAACGGTACTATTTCTATTTTTATCTTTAGAGCCAAGTTATATATTTTCTATAATTTATTATTTTGATTTAGGCGCAAACTTTCAAATACTATACAAAATCAATGTATAGTCAATTAAAACACAATGTACACATAATAAAACCGAAAAATTGAGTTGATGATATAAAATCCGACATATTTTATAAACATATGACAAATTTTTCGGAATAATAAATTAAACTAATCATTTAACTGTATTTATCATGCTCCTAATGGAATTTTGTTAATACGCGATTTTCAACGAATAACCTCCACAGTCTAATATACACTGTACCAATACCAATTTTAAGAAGTATTTTGTCTATTTTTAAGAAAATAGAAGACAATAAAAACTTTTTTTCTTCAAAAAATAGTAAAAATAATATATATTCAATGTAATTCATAAATATATTTTACATAAAATTATGTGAATTATACATAATAACGGTTCCGATGTTGTTCCACTATTTATTGACTTTTAACATATGTTACACTCATTGTATACTATAATAATATATTTAAAATAAAATATATGTTGTGCATTCGAAATTTTATCAAATTCAATGGATATCATTGTTGCATTGTGAGCGAGTATATGCATATCACACTTGTAAACACTCACTGACAGTTAGTTGTCTCTACGATTACTTGCACAACGATAAACGAACTAATCAATTTATGGCAGTTGTGTAAAATCTCTTGCATCAACACATAAACCCTAAGAAGCATATGATTACACTCCACAACAGTGGTGAGAAATTTCATACACAACTGCTATTGCGCAACGATGGATAAGCACCATGCAACAATATAGATGCACAATATCGTATAACAATATATTCTAGGTTGCTAATATAAACGATTTAATTATAACACGCCAAGGAAAAATCAATATATTATCTAATAAATGCTTAAGTCAGTATAATTTAATATATATTGATCTTTTCATCCGTTTTACATTAGATTTGTATATATTGAGTTTAGATAGGAAATTATCAATATCAGTATACAATATGTAGTAATCAATCAATCAATCAATATTTTAAATATAAAAAACGAAATTGCTAGTAAAGTTTATTTAAATATTGATTGTATTTACATCCGGTGATATATTATAGTATCAGTTCATTACAATAAAAACATCATTTTTCGAATTATAAAATCAAGTCAAATGACGCCTAAAAACAATGGTTTGGGACCCATTTTAACATGTAAAACTTCAAAAAATCACAGATTTCAGCCATATAAAAACAATTCGAATGTTGACAACAGGGGTAAGCGTAAATCTAAATCAAAGCCCGCTGCAAGTGCACTTAACAACTTATTCTTTGGATTTTTTGAAGAATTAAGTGAGGTTGACAGCTTACAAGAATTACCATATTATATGCTAAATAATACAATGAATAGTGTGAGAAGTAATCAAAGAAAACCAATCAAAGCAAAGAAACCACTAAGAGAAGTAAAATCACCTATATTAACACGACGAGAACAATTACCGAAGCTTAATCAGATTAAATCATTGAAGCGTAACGTTTTCCCAGCCTTTAGAAGACACAAAATAATTCGGAAATATATTCCCGAAAAATCCAATGTTTTGGATATACATAGTCAGTCTGAAAATTTGAGTTACTTCTCTAAAAAAGATAATGCAGTCCGTCTCTTTGAACGAATTAGTAATTCTGAAAGTCATATGGAAGAACTACAGGTTTCTGATCCATATAGCACTAATGAAAAACGGAAAAAAATTGATTTTGAGTTTCAAAACTCACAACAGCCAGTATTAAAAAGGGCGGAGACATCGCAAAGTCTGAAATTACAAAATACAGAAAACATAGAATTGAAAAATTCTGAAAATACAGAAAAATGGACTGTTCTGCGTCACTCACTTCGCAGTACAAGTGACTTAAATAGTAACCCTACAAATCAGATTAATTACAATATTAAAGACAATAATTATTTAGAAAATATGACCGAATATGAAAATGATATTGAAAAAAGTGAAACAATTTCAATATGTAACGATGTTAATATCAAACAGAAATCCGAAGAAAAAGAAATAAATAGCACATCGTATGAAAATAGTAGTATTATAATTATTGATACCAACATTGATTTTAAATTTGTATCAAAAAGCGATAGCGACCTACTTAAAAATGATATACCAGATAATCCCCTAAATGTACTAGAACAAAATGAATTTCTATTAGGATCTAAAATTAAAGAAGGCACGGACTGTAATATGAAAGATCAAAATAAAATAGAGAAAATATTCTCTGAAGGCTCAATGTGTTGTTCAAAACAAAATAGTATTGGTCCAGAGATAAGCTTATTTCATCAGAAAGATTTACCAAAAATAAGTAGTAACGCTAAATGTGAAGCTTTTATAAAACAACTAAATAATAAAACTTTTATTGGGGAACAAAAAAAAATTGATAATTACAAAGGGGAATTCGAGATTGAAAAAATATCAGAAAATATTAAACTAGCTCATCCGAGTTTTTATAATGATCGAAATGCATATTCCAATTATATAAAATATTTAGAAAATCAACTAAATCCAAACCAAATTAATGAATTGAAACAATTCAATGAAAATCTATGGAAAAAATTTGACGCTAATGAAGATAAGGACCAGCCACAATTTAAACACTTAGGATATTTAGATCTCCAGCGTTCGTTTATAATGAAATGTAACGAAATGAAAAACTGTGAAATTCCATTGGAAAGACAGAATGACCCTACAAAAAGTAAAACTTTTCCGATTACTAAACTTTCAACAAACGACTACGCTGGAAATATAGCTGAAGAAGTTGTTGAAAATAAAATTGATGATAAAATGAAATCTTTAAAAATCGACGAAAAGAATCTTAAAGAAATTTTATCCGAAGCCAATTCTGATTTGAATAAAAATACCCCTTCTTATGATTTTTTTAAAGATAATGTATTTTCATCAAAAACAAATTTGGATGAGGAATATAAAAGTTATTTGCAGCATTTACAAATTATAATCCCAAAATTGGACGCATCAAATAATATTACAAATGTTTGCCAGAAAATTAATAGTAGTCCAAATATTAAGGAACAATATTATGATTATTTATCTTATGAAAAATATCTCATCTTACGAAAAGATCTTTTCGATCAAAATGATATACATCGAAAAGACGAATTTGTCTCATTTTTAAATAATAAAAAGTTAGAACAACAACAAAATTTAGACCCAATACACGAAACATTAAATGAAACAGAGAAAGAGACAATTTCGTCTCAAAATAATTTGTGCGAAGTCAAATCTCCAGTTAAGCAATTTCGATTTTTTCCTTACAATAATGTCTTTCCAGAAAGTTCTATCATAGGAATTATTGAGAGCCCTGCACATTTAAAAATGGATGATAATTTAAAAGATTTAATACTTCAATCAAATAAAATTTTGAAAGATGACACAATATCTTCTAGAGAAGTAGAAAAAAATATATCTGATTTAAAAATGACCGAAGAAATGTATAACTTTAATATTATACCTGAAATAAGTATAGATAAACAAGAAAAATACCCGGATTTGCAACTAAATACGCTCAAAGACAAAATTAAGGAGGTAATTATGCATAACGATCCATTCAACTCTCTTCAATCAGAGACTGGTACACGTACACATAATGTTGCAGATAATTTGCAAATAGAACTTCCAGCATTCAAAAAGTTTTCTGAAAATGAGAGGGAACTTGACAATGATTTTTTTACAAAAATAATTAATACTCAAGATACGTATACAGATTATTTGCAAAATTTAAATGGTTTAACAACTGGAATAGTTCCTAGAATCATTGACAAATCGTTTTCAACAAAGATGATCATAAAAGGAGAATGTGATACATATCTCCCAAAAATAAGTTCAGTAGATGAAACCTTTTCAAAAAATCTAATGAGTGAAATTACTCCCAATAAAAATAGCACAAATAAAGAAAAGGACTTTGATTATCACCAGAATTCATTTATAAAAAACGGAAATCCAAATGACACATATTTAGATAATCTAAAATGTATGGAAAGTCAAAAAAATAATAAAAAAATTGAATTAAATGTTTTTTCCAACATTCAAAACGAACAATTGGAAACAAATGACGACGATGATCCTAATAATAGTGGTAACGATAAAGTCACATCACCCAGTCTACTGTTACGAACTTTACAACAATTAAAATCTGGATTTACAGTTAATGGGGAGAAAGATGGTCAAATAACACATTTAAAACTCGATAAAACTTCAACAAACGAGTGTTTTCGATCCCCTGAAAACTTCACAAACGAAAAATTGCTTTTTAAAGAAGATGTCAATTGTGAAAGAAATAAACAAAATGATATAATAATGTATGATGATGAAGATGATGAATTCAAAATCATTAATAAAATACCGAAAAATGAATTAAATCAAAATGTAAAGCAAGCAGAAATAAAAATCAATGATCACAAATCAAATGAAATTTTGTGCAACGAAACCGATGCTTTGATTGAATCCAACACTTCAAAAACTTATGACAATTTCTGTTCACTATCAAATGATAGCCAAATTTTTAATAAGGATATAGATTGTTTCAAAACAACTTTTCCTTCTTTTGAACGGTTTAATCAAACTTTAAAATTTCTAAAAAGTTTGTTTTCATCTGGAACCAATATTGAAGATGGATACAAATTATATTTGCAATACTTAAAATCTTCAAAACCTAATTTGAATGAGAAACAATCAGAAATATTGCCATTAACTCCGAATTATGCTGCAAATAATTTGCCAAAAAAAAATCTCCGCATTGAAAAAGATTTATTACACAGTTCTTCAGCAATGAGAAACTTTGAAGAAAGTTATGAGTCATATTTAGCTCATGTTATATATTTAAATGATAAAAAAAATGTATTCGATCAAAGGAAATTTAGGAAAGTTAACACGCAATTAGAAAGTTTGATGAATGATCATTCTTCACATAAAAAGAATGTTAATCCTGAAGAGGAATTGTCTCATCAACAGCCTTCATCAGAGAATAGTATAAAACAAAGGTATGACGCATATTTAGATTATATCAAATATTTTGAAACTGAACAAAATAACAAACAATTTGAATTAGATGTTTTTTCGAACATTCAGAAAGAGAAATTGGAAACAAATGACGACGATGATCCTAATAATAGTGGTAACGATAAAGTCACATCCCCCATCCAACTGTTTCGAACTTTAGATCAATTAAAATCTGGATTTTCAGTTAATAGGGCGAAAGATGGTCAAATAACACATTTAAAACTCGATAAAACTTCAACGAATGAGTGTTTTCAATCCCCTAAAAAATTACCAAATGAAAATTTGAATTTTAAACAATGTGCTAATAGTGAAAGAAATAAAGAAAATAATATAATACTTAAAGAGGATAATGAATTCAAAATCATTAATAAAATACCGAAAAATGAATTAAACCAAAATGTAAAGCGAGCAGAAATAAAAATCAATGATCACAAATCAAATGAAATTTTGATCATCGAAACCGATGCTTTGATTGAATCCAATACTTCAAAAACTTATGACAATTTCTGTTCTCCATCAAATGATAGCCAAATATTAAATAAGGATATAGATTGTTTTAAAACAACTTTTCCTTCTTTTGGACGGTTTACTCAAACTTCAGAATTTCTAAAAAGTTTGTTTTCATCTGGAACCAATATTGAAGATGGATACAAATTATATTTGCATTATTTGAAATCTTCACAACCTAATTTGAATGAGAAACAATCAGAAATATTGTCTTTAACACCGAATAATGCTGCAAATATTTCGTCAAAAAACAATCTCCGCATTGAAAAAGATTTATTGCACAGTTCATTTTCACCAATGAAAAACATTGAAGAAAGTTATGAGTCATATTTAGCTCATGTTAAATATTTAAATGATAAAAAAAATGTATTCGATCAAAAGAAATTGAGAAAAATTAACCCGCAATTAGAATATTTGATAAATGAACATCCTTCACATAAAAAGAATCTTTATTCAGAAGATGAATTGACTCATCGAAAGCATTCATCAGAAAATAGTATAAAACAAAGGTATGACGCATATTTAGATTATATCAAATATTTAGAAAGTGAAAAAAATAACAAAAAAATTGATTCAGGTGTTTTTTCGAACCTTCAAAAAGAGAAATTGGAAACAAATGACGACGATGATCCTAATAATAGTGGTAACGATAAAGTCACATCCCCCATCCAACTGTTTCGAACTTTAGATCAATTAAAATCTGGATTTTCAGTTAATAGGGCAAAAGAAGATCATAAAACACATTTAAAACTCGATAAAACTTCAACGAATGAGTGTTTTCAATCCCCTATAAACTTTACAAATGAAAAATTGCTTTTTAATAAATGTGCTAATACTGAAAGAAATAAAGAAAATAATATAATAATTGATGATGATGATGATGATGATGAATTCAAAATCAATAAACAATTTCCAAACAATGAATTAAATCAACATGTAAAGGGAGAAGAATTCGAAATCAACGAATATAAAACAAATGAATTTTTTAGAAAAGAAACCGATGCATTGATAAAATCCAACACTTCAAAAACTTATGACAATTTCTGTTCACTAACAAATGATAGCCAAATATTAAATAAGGATGTCGATTATCTTAAAACAACTATTCCTTCTTTTGAACGGTTTACTCAAACTTCAAAATTTCTAGAAAGTTTGTTTTCATCTGGAACAAATATTGAGGATGGATACAAATCATATTTGCATTATTTGAAATCTTCACAACCTAATTTGAATGAGAAACAATCAGAAAAATTGTCTTTAACACCGAATAATGCTGCAAATATTTCGTCAAAAAACAATCTCCGCATTGAAAAAGATTTATTACACAGTTCTTCACCAATGAGAAACATTGAAGAAAGTTATGAATCATATTTAGCTCATGTTAAATATTTAAATGATAAAAAAAATGTATTCGATCAAAAGAAATTGAGGAAAGTTAACCCTCAATTAGAATATTTGATAAATGAACATCCTTCACATAAAAAGAATCTTTATTCAGAAGATGAATTGACTCATCGAAAGCATTCATCAGAAAATAGTATAAAACAAAGGTATGACGCATATTTAGATTATATCAAATATTTAGAAAGTGAAAAAAATAACAAACAAATTGAATTAGATGTTTTTTCGAACATTCAAAAAGAGAAATTGGAAACAAATGAGGACAATGATCCTAATAATAGTGGTATCGATAAAGTCACATCACTCAGTCAATTGTTGCGAACTTTAGATAAGATAAAATCTGGATTTACAGTTAATCGGGAGAAAGCAACGAATGAGTGTTTTCAATCCCCTATAAACATCTCAAAGGAAAATTTGCTTTTTAATAAATGTGCTAATAGTGAAAGAAATAAAGAAAATAATATAATAATTGATGATGATGATGATGAATATAAATTCAAGACCAATAAACAATTTCCAAACAATGAAATAAACCAAAATATAAAAGAATCAGAATTCAAAATCAATGAATATAAAATAAATAATATTTTGAGAAACGAAACCGATTCTCAGATAAAAAACAACACTTCAAAAACTTATGACAATTTCTGTTCTCCATCAAATGATAGCCAAATATTAAAGAAGGATGTCTATTATCTTATAACAACTATTCCTTCTTTTGAACGGTTTACTCAAACTTTAAATTTTTTAGAAAGTTTGTTTTCATCTGGAACAAATATTGAGGATGGATACAAATTATATTTGCATTACTTGAAATCTTCAAAACCTAATTTGAATCAGAAAAAAACAGAAAAATTGTCTTTAACACCTAATTATGCTGCAAATATTTCGTCAAAAAACAATCTCCGCATTGAAAAAGATTTATTACACAGTTCTTCACCAATGAGAAACATTGAAGAAAGTTATGAGTCATATTTAGCTCATGTTAAATATTTAAATGATAAAAAAAATGTATTCGATCAAAGTAAATTGAGGAAAGTTAACCCTCAATCAGAATATTTGATGAATGATCATCCTTCAAATAAAAAGAATCTTTATTCAGAAAATAAATTGTCTTATCAACAGCATTCATCAGAGAATAGTATGAAACAAAGTTATGACGCATATTTAGATTATATTAAATATTTAGAATGTGAAAAAAATAACAAACAAATTGATTTTGACGTTTTTACGAACATTCAAAAAGAGAAATTGGAAACAAATGAGGACAATGATCCTAATAATAGTGGTATCGATAAAGTCACATCACCCAGTCAATTGTTGCGAACTTTAGATCAAATAAAATCTGGATTTTTAGTTAATCGGGCGAAAGATGGTCAAATAACACATTTAAAACTCGATAAAACTTCAACGAAGGAGTCTTTTCAATCCCCTAAAAACTTCACAAATGAAAATTTGCTTTTTAATAAATGTGCTAATACTGAAAGAAATAAAGAAAAAAATATAATAATTGATGATGTTGATGTTGACTTCAAAACCAATAAACAATTTCCATACAATGAAATAAACCAAAATATAAAGGGAGCAGAATTCAAAATCAATGAATATAAAACAAATGGCATTTTGAACAACGAAACCGATTCTTTGACAAAAAACAACACTTCAAAAACTTATGACAATTTCTGTTCATCATCAAATGATAGCCAAATATTAAATAAGGATGTCGATTATCTTAAAACAACTACTATTCCTTCTTTTGAACGGTTTACTCAAACTTCAAAATTTTTAGAAAGTTTGTTTTCATCTGGAACAAATATTGAGGATGGATACAAAGCATATTTGCATTATTTGAAATCTTCACAACCTAATTTGAATGAGAAACAATCAGAAATATTGTCTTTAACACCGAATTATGCTGCAAATATTTCATCAAAAAATAATCTCCGCATTGAAAAAGATTTAATACACAGTTCATTTTCACCAATGAGAAACATTGAAGAAAGTTATGAATCATATTTAGCTCATGTTAAATATTTAAATGATAAAAAATATGAATTCGATCAAAGGACATTGAGGAAAGTTAATCCGCAATTAGAAAATTTGATGAATGATCATTCTTCACATAAAAAGAATTTTAATCCTGAAGAGGAATTGTCTCATCAACAGCATTCATCAGAGAATAGTATAAAACAAAGGTATGACGCATATTTAGATTATATCAAATATTTTGAAACTGAAAAAAATAACAAACAATTTGAATTAGATGTTTTTTCGAACATTCAAAAAGTGAAATTAGAAACAAATGATGACGATGATCCTAATAATAGTGGTAACGATAAAGTCACATCACCCAGTCAATTGTTGCGAACTTTAGATCAAATAAAATCTGGATTTTCAGTTAATAGGGCAAAAGATGGTCAAATAACACATTTAAAACTCGATAATACTTCAACGAATGAGTGTTTTCAATCCCCTAAAAACTTCACAAATGAAAAATTGCTTTTTAATAAATGTGTTAATACTGAAAAAAATATAATAATTGATGTTGATGATGATTTTAAAATCAATAAACAATTTCCATGCAATGAATTAAACCAAAATATAAAGGGAACAGAATTCAAAATCAACGAATATAAAAGAAATGGCATTTTTAATAACGAAACCGATGCATTGATAAAAAACAACACTTCAAAAACTTATGACAATTTCTGTTCTTCATCAAATGATAGCCAAATATTAAATAATGATGTCGATTATCTAAAAACAACTTTTCCTTCTTTTGAACGGTTTACTCAAACTTCAAAGTTTCTAGAAAGTTTGTTTTCATCTGGAACAAATATTGAGGATGGATACAAATTATATTTGCAATACTTGAAATGTTCAAAACCTAATTTAAATGAGAAACAATCAGAAATAATATCTTTAACACCGAATTATGTTACAAATATCTCACCAAAAAGGAATCTTCGCATTGAAAAAGATTTATTACACAGTTCATTTTCACCAAAGAGAAATATTGAAGAAAGTTATGAATCATATTTAGCTCATGTTAAATATTTAAATGATAAAAAATATGAATTCGATCAAAGGACATTGAGAAAAGTTAACCCGCAATTAGAAAGTTTGATAAATGAACATCCTTCACATAAAAAGAATCTTAATCACGTAGAGGAATTGTCTCATCAACAGCATTCATCAGAGAATAGTATAAAACAAAGGCATGACGCATATTTAGATTATATTAAATATTTAGAATGTGAAAAAAATAACAAAATATTTGATTCAGATGTTTTTTCGAACCTTCAAAAAGAGAAATTGGAAACAAATGACGACGATGATCCTAAAAATAGTGGTATCGATAAAGTCACATCACCCAGTCAATTATTGCGAACTTTAGATCAATTAAAATCTGGATTTACAATAAATCGGGAGAAAGATGGTCAAATAACACATTTAAAACTCGATAAAACTTCAACGAAGGAGTCTTTTCAATCCCCTAAAAACTTTACAAAAGAAAATTTGCTTTTTAATAAATGTGCTAATACTGAAAGAAATAAAGAAAAAAATATAATAATTGATGATGTTGATGTTGAATTCAAAACCAATAAACAATTTCCATACAATGAATTAAACCAACATGTAAAGGGAGAAGAATTCAAACTCAATGACTATGAAATAAATGACATTTTGAAAAATGAAACCGATTCATTGACAAAAAACAACACTTATGACAATTTCTGTTCACTAACAAATGATAGCCAAATATTAAATAAGGATATAGATTGTTTTAAAACAACTTTTCCTTCTTTTGGACGGTTTACTCAAACTTCAAAGTTTCTAGAAAGTTTGTTTTCATCTGGAACAAATATTGAGGATGGATACAAATTATATTTGCAATACTTAAAATGTTCAAAACCTAATTTAAATGAGAAACAATCAGAAATAATATCTTTAACACCAAATAATGCTACAAATATCTCAACAAAAAGCAATCTCCTCATTGAAAAAGATTTATTACACAGTTCTTCACCAATGAGAAACATTGAAGAAAATTTTGAATCATATTTAGCTCATGTTAAATATTTAAATGATAAAAAAAATGTATTCGATCAAAAGAAATTGAGGAAAGTTAACCCTCAATCAGAATATTTGATAAATGAACATCCTTCACATAAAAAGAATCTTTATTCAGAAGATGAATTGACTCATAGAATGCATTCATCAGAAAATAGTGTAAAACAAAGGTATAAGGCATATTTAGATTATATCAAGTGTCTAGAAAGTCAAGAAAATAACAAACAAATTGAATTAGATGTTTTTTCGAATATTCAGAAAGAAAAAAAGGAAATAAAGAACGAAATTCCTAATAATAGTGGAATCAAGAAAATCATATCCCCAAAAAAACTGTTGCGAACTTTAGATCAAAGAAGAAATGAATGTTCAGTTAATGAGGAGAAAGATGGTCAAATAACATATTTAAAACTCGATAAAACTTCAACGAAGGAGTCTTTCCAATCACCTATAAACATCACAAATGAAAAATTGCTTTTTAATAAATATGCTAATATTGAAAAAGAAAATAATATAATAATTGATGATTGTGTATTTAAAATCAATAATAAAATACCTAATGAGGAAATAGATCAAAATATAAAAAGATCAGAATTCAAAATCAATGAATATAAATCAAAAGAAATTTTGAGCAACGAAACCGATGAATTGATAAAAAACAACACTTCAAAAACTTATGACAATTTCTGTTCACTATCAAATGATAGCCAAATATTAAATAAGGATATTGATTATCTAAAAACAACTTTTCCTTCTTTTGAACGGTTTACTCAAACTTCAAAGTTTTTAGAAAGTTTGTTTTCATCTGGAACAAATATTGAGGATGGATACAAATTATATTTGCAATACTTGAAATGTTCAAAACCAAATTTGAATGAGAAACAATCAGAAATAATATCTTTAACACCGAATAAAGCTACAAATATCTCACCAAAAAGGAATCTCCTTATTGAAAAAGATTTATTGCACAGTTCTTTTTCAGCAATGAGAAACATTGAAGAAAGTTATGAATCATATTTAGCTCTTGTTAAATATTTGAATGATAAAAAAAATGTATTCGATCAAAAGAAATTGAGGAAAGTTATACCTCAATCAGAAGGTTTGATGAATGATCATTTTTTACATAAAAAGAATCTTAATCCTGAAAATGAATTGTCTTATCAACAACATTCATCAGAGAATAGTACGAAACAAAGTTATGACGCATATTTAGATTATATTAAGTGTCTAGAAAGTCAAAAAAAACAAAATGAATTAGATCTCTTTTCGAACATTCAAAAAGATAAAATGGAAACTAAGAACGAAATTCCTAATAATAGTGGAATCAAGAAAATCAGATCTCCAAATAAAATGTTGCAAACTTTAGATCAAAGAAGAAATGAATTTTCAGTTAATCAGGAGAAAGAAGATCCAATAACACATTTGAAACTCGATAAAACTTCAACGAAGGAGTCTTTTCAATCCACTAAAAAAATCACAAATGAAAAATTGTTTTTTAAAGAAGGTAATTATAAAGAAAATAATATAGTAATGGATGATGAATACCAAATCAATTATAAAATACCGAAAAATGAATTAAACCAACATGTAAACGGAGAAAAATTCAAACTCAATGAATATAATTCAAATGACATTCTGAGCAACGAAAAAACTGATGACAATTTCTATTCTCCATCCAATGATATCCACATTTTGAATAAGGATGTAGATAATTTGCAGCCTTTACCTGAAAATACTACCAATCAAACACATGACGCATATCTAGATTATCTCAAATATTTAGAAAGTCAAATAAATAGGAACATCAAAATTGATCATTCAAACCCGTATGATATTTCAAAAGTGTCCTCTGTTGAATCACTCAAAAATTCAGTAAATGACAACTCATTGTTTAAACAAGGAATGCCAAATTTTGATGAAAATATGAAAAAATATTTTATTTGTAATGAAGGATTACAAACAGTTAACAAAATAGCTGAATCTAAGCCGAAAGAAATTGACTCGGTTAGCAATAAATCTCGGCTTCAATTGTTAAAATTTAAATATTTGAATCAGCTGATTGCGACAGAACAGAAGGGTAGCTCTAAGGATTTACCTGAATCTTTGAAAAAAATAATTAATTTTAAAGGATATATTAGTGAAGATGTTAAAGAAACAAATCCACATATCCATGAAGGAACAAAAATCGATAATATTACTTCTAACGGAATTGAAGATAAAATTAAAAATGTCCCTTTTTGTGACAAAGTATCAGAAGGGTCCATTAAGAATGTTTCACCAATTGCTTATAACAAAAAAGGTTCTCCATCAAATGCTAGACATTGTTTGAAAACCGCTATCCCCTACCACAACCAATCATCGGAGAGAAATACTAAACAGGGATATGTACCATATTTAGACCATGTTAAAAGCATAGCTTGTAGAATGAATAACTTGCCACAAAAGTATAAAGAGTTATTTAATGTGATTGTTAACGACGATAAGGGAACTAAATTGTTACAAAGACATGATCAAATAAATGTATCCGATTTACCCTTAGAAGGTTGCACCAAAGTATTAAATAATCATTTTGACCAAGAACTAAAAAATTCTTTATTAGATTTTACAAATGAAATAAATAATATTTCAATTGAAAATGCCAAATCGTCAGCTGAACTACTACAATATTTTAGCTTACTTTCTTCAAAACCTGAACGCGAACTTGAGAGAGATACAATAATACCCAATCTATTATTTAAAAATATATCTCCTGCTGACACAAAGTTGTGTTTCTCATCAGAGTTGTTGAGACCCAATGCAAAAAAGGAAATTGACTCATTCAAAAAACCTGAATGTGTTTTCGAACGTGATGAAATTTCAGATAAAAATATCCAATCCACTGAACAAATGTTGGGTTCTTTTGACATCGGTCATGGCATCACTCCTTTATTACTAGACACTAACGAAGGGTGGAAATCTCCAGTTCACTTAACCAACTATTTAATGAATAATGAAAAAGTATTATTGGACGAAGAAGAATTAAAAGTGGAAAATAGATTTACTCAAATATCAAATATAAATAAACATTGTAGTGTTAATTTAGAAAAAATAAATAACTATTACACACAACATTTCCCTATAATTGAAGAAATAGTTAACAAGCAAGCTTCTTTGTTTAAAAAAGTTACAAATATAACTGGTTTTATTAATGACTACGATGGTGAAGTTGAAATTTTAAAAACACATAACAAGTCGACAGGGGTATCATTACTGAAATCGGAGAGTTTTTCTTTTTCCGAATATGTAAACGTCAAATACTTGTATTCTATTGAATCACGAAACTGCCCTATCAAAAAAAATGTCATACCAAATACTAATACAGGCCCTTCAATTCCTCTACAAATATCAAATTGTCCCAAAACTTTTGTTCATGAAGAAAAAAATCTTCAATTTTGTAAATTAAATATTTCAGAAAACTCAGAAAGATCGAAAAAGCTGCCAACTTCATTAAAAAGAACTCTTCAATTCTTAAAAACACTTTTCACCGACGCATTTATTGCAGACATGGTTGAAAGTATTATGTTTTCTAATTTTATAAATCAAAGTTCTTCTTCACCCATTTTTAACTCGTTAGTATTCTTTGTAAAACCAACAGTATCATTTAGGACTCATTTTTGTCCAAAATCTGGTTTGAAATCAATTATTTCCAGTGAATGTCTGCCGACACAAAAACTTGGAGACAATTTTAATGTATTGAAAAAAACGACTACAAATCTAATTATGCTCAAATCACAAAAACCTGTCTTAGAACCAATTGATATTGTTTTACATTTGCAAGAAGGCGAAACCTCTTCAGATGTTCCCAGACCACGTAAACTAAATGCGAAAGATAACAAAATAAGTAATATCAAAGAAAGTGTATTTTCAGAACTACAAAAAATGAAATTAATCCATGCTGGTATGTATCAGAACTATAACAAAAGAAAAGACTCGTGTCTTGAAACACGTACGGACAAATTTTATAACATTGATAATAAGAAACTGAAATATTTAGAACACTTGAACAAATTAAAGACGAATTTACTTTCTACGTCAGCAAAATTAAAGTGGAAAAACGAATTTAAAAATGAAAAAGTTCAAAACATTCAATCCAATAAAGTTTCGGAAAATCGGTTTATAAGATTGGAAAACAAACTTGGATCTGTGAATACTAGTTCTGAAGTCGGTGGTAGCTCAAAAATAGAAATTGAATCGATATGTAATCATACACCATACGAGTATTTAAAGAAAAGCAAAAACATTAAACCAAATAATAAATTTACATTCAATTTAAAAAAGGAAAATTCTAAGCAAAGTATGTCGTACAATTTTTCAACCGAAAAAAATTGGTCGAAGAAAACGAAAGTTTCAAAAAATACTTTATCCACAATTAAAACATTGTCTCAGCATACGGATTCTTATAACAATTTTAAAATAGAAATAACTGTTGACCTTATTGAACAAAGTATATGCAACAAACTTATATTCTCTTTAATAAAAACTTCCGTTGTACTTAAAATGAATAACGACAATGATTCTGGAGAATTTGAAGCACCGATATCCGTAACACGTTCCAATTATCAAAGTATTTGTTCACCTATGATAAACACTAACATACATAAAGGAAGATCAAAACTCAGGGAAGATACTCAAATCACTTATATTCCAATACTATTTCAACCTCAATCAAGGCAACAACGAAAGTACAAACCTTTATCCAATTCCCAAAATAAAATATCTACGAATTTTAATAAAGCGATAGAAAACCATCAAAATATCGCAAAAAATTATGAATCAATTGAATTGTCATGGAAACCAAAGACCACTAAAGTCAAAAGTGAACATAATGATAAATTTAAATTTAAATGCAAAATGTCATACAACCATTTAGTTAAAAAAAATGTCTTCCGAAATTTACCAAAATCTAAATTGTTCGCTGTTTCTTTAAGTGGTCCAAATCGAAAAAAGGTTCATTCCTCTCAAACATATTCCGAAGTAAAATCTCAAATTAAAAATGCTAAAATGGAGGGTTGTGTTGCTATTTCGAATTCAATACCGGCGATTCTATCTCTCAAGCATACACATTCTCAAATAATAGACGAAACAGATAACGCTGAAATAGAATCTCTTCCTTTTTCGAGGGGAAACTATACGAATAAAAAATTCCAAAAGTCATATTCAAAATCTTTTCATCACTCTGATATAGATGAAAACTTAGTGATCAAAAGAATTCAAAGTGACCACAGCTTAGAAAGAAAAAGTAATTTTGGTTCACAACTTGATTCTAATTTTCAAATGATTGACACGTCTGACGGAGTTTCTTCCATTTCTTCAAACGATAGTCATTCTTGCATATCAAATATTTCAGACACACAAGTGGTCCCGCCTTTTCTACCTGATACGAATTTTTTATCTAAAGAAATAATTGATAAAATGTGTAAAATCCCTCAATTTAAAATTGCTTATCTAGGGAATATTTCAGAGCCGAAAAACAATGAAAATACACTTCCCATATATGGAGGGGCGACTCACTTTAAATTCCAAAATCCTAACAATAAAGAGCACAGTGTATTTAAAAGAAAGATTTCATCGAAGAGGCATTTAGATACATCAAAAAACGAGCGCAAGTTAATTCATGACAACAGTCATGTTTCAGATCATTTCAATCAAGTCAGTGACTATCAAGCTAATGTTGCTCACGATAAACGTACAGTCGACAATCAAAATGTCTCAAATAATCCCACAATGAAAGCTTTTTGTGCCTCAATCGATTCAGAAAAAGTTAATTTAAATTCAGAAAACCTTTACTGTGTCGAAGATTTAATTCATACAGTTAACAACTTGGAATTATATAGCCCTATAAATTCTGCTATGCTGAGAATGAATATTTCAAACGAAAAAAGCGTTTCTCCCAGTGCTTCGAGTATACCTTTAACTATTGAATGTATTCGTCCGTCACCATCAGCCTTACCAGATGTGTCCAAAGGTTTTCTTCATAATTCATCTATAGACGATGGGAATAGTCAAAATGGAAGGAATTTGAAAGAGGGGAACAAGAAAGCTCTAAACGCTGAAATTGATGTTGTAAATGTGATTGGAATTAAATCCGAAATTGATAATGTCAAATTGCCTAACACATCAAAAGAATTAGAATTGAAAAATATGCATTCGGTTGATCGACTAGAGGATGAAGCTAAACAATTAAATACAGTTTTAATTACAAATCCTGAGACACAATTTTATGAAAAATCTGTTACTCGAAAGAAAGACAAAATTCCTTCACATCAAACACCCCAAACAAAATTGCTGTTTAATGTTATTTCACAAACAGAAGTGGATTTATACGCTCCACAAAAAGTTGATAAAAGTTCAATAACTCATAAGGATACTAATGCGTGTATCTGTGGGCACAAATTCATTCCCAAGACCGTTAAAAGTCATACAAGTTCCACTTTAGTTAACAGACAAAGGAATTCAGCTAGTCCAATTGATTCACCTGAGGAAAGATATCTTTATGGTCCCTACTTACGCAATAAAATATATTCAAACAATTTTCCGGAATTATCCTGCAATTACGATTCAAATAGTAGGATCATCCCTGCTAACTCTTTCAAAGAGAAATCTGAAATACTTGAGACAGAAATTTCGGATGGGTTAAAAGAATTATTACAATATAGTGAGTACATTCGACAAAGGTGCAATCAATTACTTCCACTGCGAAAGAGAAGAGAAAACAGGAATTATACAACATGGTTAGACAATCAATTTGACAGTAGCTTTGTTCATCCTATTGATAATTCTAACGAATTGATTGATAAAACATATCGATTAGATCACATAGAGAAAAAAATTAATAAATCGTGGGGGAAATCAAACGATAATTCTAGTTTTCAATACAGAGGTGATTTGTTTGGAAGCTCCTCGAAATATTGCAAAAATTGTGTCTTACTTAACTATCCTCATCTAAACGACTTAAATGGCCATAATAATGTAAGGAAAAATGGGGATTCTACTTCCAGGCTCGATCGAACCAGTAAAGTTCATGAAAACTATTGGGATCCATATGGGGCGTCTTATAGGGCCCGTGATATACCTACTGATGATGAAATTGTTATTTTTAAGCGATTTAGAATTCCCATGTAATTTATTAATTAACCTGTCATTTATGCCTGAAACATATTCAATAAATATTCAATAAAGTATTAAAACGTAAAATACAACTGTATTGTTTTGCTGGATGGACTTTAAAAACCAATAAAACTAAACTGAATAACAAACTGAATAGTCTGACGTTCTCTAACAAATGTTCAATAATAACCGGAGAATTATAAAGCTATTATATGAGAATAAATCAATTTTAAATTGATTATATTTTTATTATATAATGTAGCAATATCCATAGAGTAATTAAAATTACTCTATGGCAATACCTATACTATGTTCGGACGATAATTATAGATATTAGTATTATGCGTCACTGTTTTTGGCGAAATTTTAAGGGCAGTAATATGGTCATTTATCGGGCATGTAATATGTTGAAATGTTGAAACTTTTAATAATTATTTTAAATATTTTCATTTCTATAATTATATCTATCATATGTTTATTGATTTATTTTTGATAATAAATAAAAATCATTATATTATTACATGCCCCAAATTTATGCATTATTAGCCATAAACATTACGTATAATATTACATTAATACATTGATTTTGAAGGCAAATAATTTGCTAATTGAGGGCGGCATTAGCCTCAATAAAGTTTTTCTGTTCAGATTTGTCTAAGACATAATAAAAAGATCGATAATTATAAATTTACATTTTTCATAATAGTTTATATTATAAAATGTTATGTTTTTATGTGTTAAAGTTATTCAATCATCAGTAAAAGAGATAATTTTATTACAAATTTTAACTATACTACGTACATATTATAAATGGTATTATGGATTGAACATTATTACGAATATTGAACTAAAGTCAACATGGAATAATGACATAATCTGTCCACCTGGTCAATAGAGTATAGATTTTGAATACGTCAACACAAAAACAATAATATGAATTCCCGGTTTACAAATGGATAAAACCATTTTTTTAAGCTTAGTTTAAAATATTTTTATAAAATCTGTTATAAACGAAATCATTACTTTAATTTTTCCATTAATTTATTATTTAATTAATTTCAAACGTTACTTAAAAAACAACAGTGGACAAAAAAATGACCGAAAACTACATTTTAAATGAAAAAGCGATGCAGAACACCAAAACTAACAAATGTAAAGACACGAACATTCTAAAAGATGAAAAGGATATTAAAAAAATCAAAACACTTAATGCCACCAAGGAAAATAACTCTAAAAGGGTGGATAATAAAATTAAACAACCGAAACAAACAGAATTCAAAGACAGAGATACACTTAAAAAAGAAGAAAAGAATAAATCTAAAAAGATTGCCTCTGACAATGATGCTAAAACCACCGATAAAAATGTAAAAAAAACATTATCTCCCACTGTTGCCAACGATAACGAAATCAAAAGAAAAGGTGGCAGTAATGAAGGAAAGGTCAAGTCGCCAGTAGATAATCTAAACAGTTTGAAGCCAAATAAGAATGAAAAACAAATGAAGCCAAGTAAAACAAATGAACTGAAAAATTATCCAAAAGAGTTTGAAAGCAATTCTCTTGACGAGAGGAATTTGGACGATATCAAGGAAACTTCCATACCGACTGTAAGCTCGTTTTTAGCGGATTCAAGGTCTACTGAGCATTTGAATAATGTTCTGTCACCATTGGAGACATATAAAAAAGTAAAATCAGACCAAGAAAACCAATTAAAATCATCCTCACGAAATGAACGTCCTAAAATCCTACACTTCACTACTGGTGATTCCAGTCTGCAAGTTAAACCATCGAGTAAACACCAGAGTTTTCTTGATGAACAAAAGATTTCCGAAGACTCTTGGAATATACCCGAGTTTATGCCTTTTGTTCTGGATGGCTATTCAGACAGTTTATTTTACAACTGGAAAACTTCTAATTATTCCTCAATTATGAAGGATAAAGGCATATCAAAATTGGACACATTAACATTTTCTAGATTTGATAAAAGTGACGGTTTGTTTTCTGGAAAGAAAAAGCATAAAATTAATAACTCTAAAAAAAATCAGAAATTCCTTGAAAACTATGACTTTTCAGCCTCCGATTTTCGTGAATATGCAAAAAATGGTGCATTGTATAATGATCCCGATAGAATAGCAACAACACCCCAGAACAAAAGAAACAACGTTCGTGGAAGTTCCAAATTCACCCATTATGGTAAGAATCCATCAGCACAGGTATTAAACAGAGACTCACATTTAAATGTTAAGAAATGTTTAGCTAACGAAGACAAATTCTATAACATCCCAGAGTCGTATAATAGTAATATGATTACAGGAAAGAATTCAGCACATGATGATAAAATATCTAATTTTAAAATACAATCAAATAGGAAAACTCTTTTAAGTGTACCTTTCTCCAAGATAAATTTGGAAAATAATGTCTACATCACGAAGAATGATTCAATATGCTCAAAGCTTAAACATTTACTTCAACAAAGTGAAAAACTCTGTCGTGAAAGTGAAAATATGTCCACGCTTGCAGCCATCAACGAATCTCTTCCAAATAAATATAATAAACCATTTCAAAATAAAACATTGTACTGGAATCCTTCTACGCAAAGAAAATTGTTGATGGATTCTAATCGGCAAAGCCAAGAGATAAATCCAGTTCAAATGCAGAGACTAGGTATTCAGAGCAGTAAACTTTTCGAAATACCAAGGTCTTTAGAACACGGCACAATAGCAAAAAATGTAGACCCTTTGGATGATCTCATAAAATCGACTCGTCCAATAACAAGCAATCAAAATCTAGAAACAAAGGTTTGTGAAAAGATATACAGAGACTTTGATAACGAAGCCAGCTTTACATACAAAACTAAATTAAAAGATGAAGGGAGTCCGTTTCCAGACAACAAGAAGGATTCAGAACAAAAATTGAATAATCCCATTTTAGATGTTCATTTAACTATTTCAACAGCAACACAATCCCAACTACAAATAAAGAACAACTTTGACTCAAATTCAGCTATTCGTGAAACTTTAAGGAAAACGGATATTTTATTGAATGAAAATAAAGAGTTTAGTTTGTTGCATCCCAAAAGCTATCTCAAAAAGGACTTTTCTGAACCCTTTTGTCCAACCAATAGCTACGGGTCACATGATTTTATGCAGCAAAATAAGGTATATTCACAAAAACGTTGGGAGCTACCTAAAACTACTGCGAATACATTTAATAATCGTTATTTTAAAAATGGAGATAGAAACGAAATAACCGCTGATGAAAATTTATTATGTGAAAACTACTGTCAAACTCGCAAATGCAGCAACCATAATGAATATGGGAATAGCACCGGGGACCAGTATAGATATTTATGCCAATCTCCGCCTTGTTGCCAACGTTGCATTGATAGAACCTATTTCTACTAATAATATTTAACTAACAGTTTTGATATTTAAACAAAGTTGTCTGTTTAAATCCTATTTTATTTTCTTATAGAAAAGTAATCGGATAATATATATATTGTCGTTTTTGATACTAAATCAAAGGGTGATTCTAACAACGATAACAAAACTGAAATCAGATATTTCAAATAAAAGTATTAAAATGTTTAATTATTTTTGAAAAAGTTAAAATTCGAAATCTAGGAAGTTATATAACCTCTCTGAAAGAGTATAAATATATTCTTTATCTTAATGTCTGGGTGTTGATACAATTTTAAACACAGAATGTCTGGGTGTTGATACAATTTTAAACACACAGATGTGTTGATACAATTTTAAACACAGATTTATAATAAATTAAATTATTCAGCTATAAGTATATTGCTGACATAACAAATGATATTCGTAGTAATAATGTTTGAATATGGATTTATTTTTTTTTTGTATATAAGAACTCAACGGATTGAAATCATTACTAAATAATACTCTCCCTTCTCCCAATTGTACCGAAAGTTTGAAATAAAAAAGTAAAGTACATATTTTTATAGTAGTTCATGATTTAAACGAACATAACGTTTGCCAGTGGATGATATTTCATTAAAAAAACTTGTCTTAATGAGAGCAACGTTTCACGACCTCTCAAGCAAAAAAATACATAATATTCAATATAATTTCTAACTGAAAAATTTTCTGGAGTTGACC
>JAUZNC010019137.1:0-15526 GCA_034780395.1 Vannuccia rotundouncinata
TGGTATTATTAATTTCCAGATCCAAACATTTTTATCAGATAATAAACTCCTGCATAAAAATAAGTCGTTCTTCTTCATTTACAAAAATAAATGTGCATACTTAGTAAACAATAATGTTAAACTTATTATTATTTTTGAAAAATATAATTGAAATATTACAAAGTTTAATATAAAAAACCTCCAATTATTATCTAAATTCATATGATTATTATACATCACTATAGGTATTGTAATTTATATATTCTTGTTGTCTTCAATATAATATGAAATACAATTTTATCAACAATAAAAAATTTGGAGTGAAGAATCTATGTGAAAATACAATTGATATTTTGAGCAAAATTCATTCAAAATTGAATAATAATTGAATACATGTAACTGAATCAATCTAATTATAAGAGAATGAAATTGCCTCTATACCTGTTTAGCATGAATGCTGTATAAATAAACATAAATGCTGTATAATTCATACATCATATTTTTGCTGATGTATGTGTATTCTCTTTCTAAAAGAAATGCGAGAATGTTATATAGGGAATTGGTATGCACCCTTATACAATATCTAACCCTATTATATATAAAAGAGTTATAAATAATCGCTTGAATCGTAGAAATAATTTGACTTAAATCACAAAATTGTGTATATTATGCACAATCATAGCCACTCAGTGGACATAATTGCTGCCATGATAAACTTGGATATGCCATAATATATAATAATTTATAATATAGGGATTTCCATTATGCAGTTCAATTTAAAATCTGTGTGCAGATATCAATCAACAGACAATTCAAATGGTAGGCTATCATTACAAATGACTATATACTCAAAAGTCACAGCCCATCAGATGAAAGAAAAGAAAGTGATGACAATAATGATTTTGAAGAAGACCAAAGAGAGTTACAAAAAAAACTAGATAGACATGATGTGCAATTTGACAATATAACTATAATTATTACATGATAATTAAATCAAGGTACAATTATATGGTAATGGGACAACTTGGACATTATGAAACATTATCTTAATATTAAATTAATTATAGATATATTATTCTGAACATTATTTGTATATTGTATTCATTATTGATATATATTTCCTAAATATAATATTTCTCATCTTTTATCTTAATATATGCTTTTAATTTTTTAAATAATTAACATTAATTTTGTCTCACTAATTAAAAAAGTATTTATAATTATTTACAAAATAATTGAACATTTTCAGATATTATAATGAATTACCTTTTGTTTTTTATGTGTTACTATTTTATACAATTTGTTAACTTCATAATGTTAAAAAATAATTAAAATATTATACATGGGATTTGTCTCTTTGTTTTTGGGCTGAGTTATCCTAGGCCAAGTTGTCTGTAAATCCATTTATATATATATATGTATAATAATAATAAAATAAAAATATAACAATTACACCTTGATTTAATTATCATGTAATAATTATAGTTATATATTGTTCAATTGAACATTATGTCTATCTTATAGTTCTTCTTTCCATTCTCTTTAGTCTTCTTCAAAATCATTATTGTCATCACTTTCTACTCAACAATGGGCTGAGGCTTTTCAGTATACAGTAATTTGTAAAGATAGCCAACCATTTAATTTGATAAATTCAATTAAATTATGTTACATATTTAGATTATTGACATTTTTACAAAAGGGCATATATCTTACTGTAACAGAAAATAAAGAAATTATATTTTTGAATAAGTGGCATATCTTGAAATGTGCCACTTATTCAAAATAAAACTATGTTTGGTATGGGCATATCAAAGATGCTATTTTTTTAATAATGGGACTAGAGCATTGAAATTTTTACATAAGAAAGTTTGTAATCTAACTAAGAAAAATCTTTTAAAATCAAAATATGCCACTTATTAAAAATAGGGACATTATATGAAAATAGACAAATTTATATAATTAAGTTATTAATAACCACTCCTCAACCCATATATTTCATACAGTATAAACTATTTGTAGATTATCCCCATCAGATATTAATGAGGAATATAAGAAATTCTGTTAATTCATAAGGACCAGTTATTTATAATAATCAGTTATTCTACTATTATGATTACAAAGAGTGATGTTGGTTTGATTTTGCAACTCTATTTTAATATATTTCTTATATTAGTGAGGAATATAAGAAATCCTGTTAATTCATAATGACATGAGACAAAACTGATTTTATATAATTTTAATAAGAAATAGTAAAATGAAAAATATCTATAGCAAAATGCCAAAAAAATCATCAAAAATGACAAATATAGGCATGTATAAATGGCTGACTTTTTCCTGGTGGACCAAACAAAAACTAAAGACAATTAGATTTGTCAAGTTCTGAGAAATATTTTTGAATATCAATTTTATTTAAGAGAAAATATTTCACTTTCATTGAACCTTTTACCCGCATATACCATTAAAAAATGTTTCATAGTTATTTTTTAAAAAATATAGGCAACACCAGGATTTAATATTGTATTGTCAAAATACCTTACTTTTTGCAAATTCGTTGTTATTCAATAATTTATGATCCGGACTTTCAACGGGTTCATTAAAATATGTAGTTGTGTTTGCATAGTTTCCACGTCTAGATTTGAATCGGCAAAATAAAATTAATGAAACTCTATTGAATTTAAAAATCATTTTAATAATAAAATACGCACTAGCGGTCGCAAACTATAAAAAATGACACGCTTGTTTGAAAAATGTACACAAAGACAGAAAATACAAATTTAAAGCAACTATCAAATTGATTAACGAATTATAAAATGGTTTATAAAATTCTAAGTAGAAATATTTAGGTTTGTATAGATATATTATTGTATTCATCATATTTGTTTAAAGTATTTATTTTTAATAGCATACAGATGTTTGTCAATTTGGAAATGAAGGCTGAATAACGTTAAGTTTTTAATAGAAATTGAGCCTTAATGGAAATTTTAATGTTTGTAGACTTATATTCTCCTTTTACATATTTGCTTTTTATCTGAAAAAATAATTAACAAGATGTATATATTATTATAAATCGTGCAATGTAAGTTTTAAAAATAGGGAAAGCTTTTAAAAGTTTCTTGAATAATAGTGACTTATTAATTATTATCTCAAATATTTTATATTAAAACATTACAAACAATATTAATTTTCTACATTAAGAATTTAAATAACTTTAATAACTTTTTGGTCCTTAATTCCTAAGACGTTTGGATACATCCCATTTTAAAACGACTTTCTTAATTTATTACTTAATTAACATGGCGCGAGGATATGAATAATACAGCCATATTCAAAATATAGATACGGTTGACGTATTAGGCGTAGTTCAAAATAGTAACATACTACAATATAGTAAAAACAATAATATGAATGGATTGATCACATGACAATACATTATTATGTAAAATTGTTTATTGGGTGTCGTATCATTATCGTTAAAAATTATGAATACAACAACCGTACTATAATTTATTGATACGGATGTTGTATAGACTTTGATTTGACATTTGTTTACGAGTAATAATGGAAGACTTGCTTTGAGCTGTTTCCAAATTTTTAACTGACAATCATAATATTGGTTCGCTTACTACTAAATGCTTTTTAGTTCATACGCATTGAGATGCTTCTAGCTCAAACGATCAAGTACCTATAACCTCGAATCATACTTTTTTTTATTTGGGTTTTTATAGAAATATTTGTCGACCTTAGTAAGATTGACGTATAAGATAATATGGACAAACAATAACAACTTTAAACAAGTAAAAACTATTAAAAAGCTAGCAATCTGCACAGAATTGCAAAATATAAATACAAAATTGCAACCAGTAAAAGATTCGTATTTAAATTAAAAATAAATAAATACATATCTGAAAATAATACTTTTATTTTACAATGGAAATTAGTAGTGATCGAAATTAATTACAACTACTATTACATTTATAGAGTATTGATAACATATTTTAATGTGTGGAAGTAAAATCGGGTTTTGAAAGGATTACAAATACAATATAATCAATACAAAATTAGAAAATTTATAATCAGTATTTCTACAAATAAAATATGTACAGTATAATAAATAGGAGATATATATTATTAAGGCAAAATTCTATAGATAATGGTACTACTACTACAAATAATCATCAAATTGTTTAAAAAATGTAAAAAATTCCATTAAATTATCATAAACGAATAATTCATTTCAATATCGTGAAGAAAATTACGAAAACAAGTTATTACACAAAGTAGTTGTTTCAGACAAAATTTGATTAAGTGCCAGAAGCCACTCCAGAGTCAGCTGTGCTACTGCAACATCTTGTCGACTTAGGGTTCGTATCGCTCATTCCACGCTGAAATAGAAAATGTTCAAATAGCTGCAATTATTGTATATGCAATGAAATTTAAAAAAATAAAGTAAGTCACTAAGTTTACAAATTATCAGAAAACTATAGAATAAATAAATTTGAATGCGCTGAAACATATTAGTAACCTAATATCAAGGTACAACCATTTTTTTTAAATAGCACAAATTTCTAGATTGAATCTGCATACCATTACTTAAAAAATCACATTATGTTCAACAGCTTCAATGTGTATAATCTTGCTTTTTCAGTTTTAAAACTTCAATTTTAGCTACAATTATTGACTTGTGCTTAATACATTCATTGTCCCCTGCTTGATCTTTTGCATGTTTGTAACTTTTCCTGGCGATAGAAGCAGCAGCATACAAAATAAATAAAAGAATACTGATTCTACATGAGATTAAAAAAAATCAATTTTCCTTGAGATTTCTCCAATTTCTAAAATTTCCTGCGGCGTGGGAACCCTGTATTAATTATGTTCTCAAGAAATTTTTAAAATTATCTTTAATCCCCATTTATTTTTCAGTCTGTTAATATCAAAATGATTTGAAATGTCATAAAATGATTTTAATATTAAACAAGTAAACTCCTCATATACAGAATTGGAATTAGTCTAGATGAACCTTGACTGAACGTGTATCAAGATGATACCATTTTGGCATCTTTGAGGCTTTAAACTTTGATCTGGTCAAATATAAAAGTAACTGAAACAAAAACGATATATACACCATATGCGCATGAAATATTCAAAGCGTAAGATGAGTCAGAATATAGTTAGTCAATTTATCAAATATGGTCAAATTATCGTCAATAAAACATAAAGCAATGTAAAAGATTCGTAAGGAAGTTCATAATGTTTAGAAAAAGTTATTTACCAATTCAGTCAATAAAAAAGCTTTGGTTGGTTAAAAGATTGCTCAAGTATCACGTAATAATTTTTAAAATCAATTTAGAATTTTATAATTAAATATGACTAAGAATAGTACAACGTTTCTAGACCATTAAATATATATGATTTTTATCAATTTAAGCACTTCCTTGGTTACTTTTCCAAAATCAGAAATTATTATATACATACTCTAAAACCCCCGGATTAATGAATAAATAAAAAAGTATATGTTTAGATAACGTGATTCTTGAACGATATCTTAAGTCAGAACAACATAATCCATTACTGTTATAGATTACCAGATATAGTTGAACCAATATTGTTGGACATTGAAAACTGTAAAATGTTCAGTATTATAACAAATTTTTAAATTTATATAAATTGAAAAACTATAAAAATACAGGAATTCGAAAGAAGAGACTTTCAATAACACTTAAAAATGTAAGAGACAAGTATACCGTGAAATCAGAGTAGGTAGATTTATCATCTTGAATTGTTTGGCAGGGTACTGTTGCATCTGACGATTCTTTTAGTGGACTCATATGGTGCATTTGGGCATTAGTTGGCAATTTAAAATTGGGGACAGGCTGGAGATAAATTATGAAATGTAATTTTACATATGTGTATGTATTAAAATGTATAATGTCTTTTATACTTTTATACAAAATTATAGTTTAATTATTAATAAGTAGTGTATTCATAATAATCTTAGGTTAACAATAATTATCTCTTGAAGTTTTATTATGACGTAATGTCGAAAATTATTAAATAAATAAGTTTTTAATCGAATAAAATTATTTTATGAATCTTTTTAATAGTTAAAAATTATATTTACAATGTTCAAATATCCACAGCTTTATTAATTATTAATAAATTATTTAGTAAACATTTTAATTTTAAACATATTAATAATTTCAGTTTTACATATCGTATTAAAATCGGAATTGCATTTTGATACGAGTTTTCTTAAATGAATAGACTCTGTTGATGAGCTCTAAATAATTTGATTTGGATTTATGTATATGAAGAACTTAGTAAAAAGTTAAAATTCTCACCAATTTTGATATAGGCGAAGCCTTAATCTTCTGCAATAAAAGGACAAGTCATAAAATCAAATAACACCAACTTCGAATTAAAAGTAGGGTGACAACTAACCTTCCCTGATTTTGGTAGAAGACGGTTTGGTGAGCGAAAGATCTTGGTTGTGGGAGTGGAACAAGCAGCACTTGCCAACTGAAACACGAAAAGAACATTTTGTTTATTGAAAATTCTTTAAAATTCATAGAATTCCATAAAGGTTGTCATGGTTCAATACATACATGTTTATTGACACCTCTGAATTTGGAGGGATCTGGACTAGAAAAGGCTGGGGCCTCATTCAACTGAAAGTAAAAAATAAAAAGTTATTCAATCTTCACAATTAGTATTATTAACAAAGAAAGGTAAATGTGGAACATGAATTACTCTACGAATTTTGGCTGATGAAACATTGTGTAGATTGGTCCTGATTGAACAATTTAATTGATTTTGTCTTTTCTGAACTGACTTACATCCGAACTTGAGTTCTTCCGCCTTTAATCTATATCAAGAAACATACAATGTACCGAAAAAACAAAAATGATACTACTATACTAAACTTAAAATTAAGGGATAAAATGTGACTATAAAACCAGTATAAAACCATGGCATTAAACACATTTAAGATATGCAAGCTACTTGTTTCGCGGTAAAGGTGTTCGCTGAATACCGCCAAAGGGCGGAGAATGTTTGCTGCTGTAAAAGATAACAATTTAAAGAAAATACTGGTAGATACATACCCTGAAAATCACTTTTCTGATCAAATCGATATTCGATTTAACTTTAAAACTTTCAATTACTTGTGTCCAATATTATAATAAAGTAGGGAAAATTTAACAATGTTATACAACTAATAATTAATATTATGACGAAAACATTAACTAACATAGCAGCTTTGGTCTGTCTATCCTTTTTCTCGTTCTCTTTCTCCTCCTCTAGAGTGACCCAGGCTTCAGCAATGTAGTCAGAAACCGATTGTCCATCGAGCCGGATTGGTGGAGACATCTTGGCCGCTGAAAGACCACTAATCTCGGTCTCAATCTTTGGGAGAAGGTTAAGAAGACGTTTCCTTTCCTTCTCTACTTTGAGCAGAATTCCGCCACGGTTTTTCAGCACTACTGGGTCCTTCAATTTACGCTAATTAAAAATAATGGATAAGAGCAGAGGTAATCGAGGCAGTGTATAGGAATGACACTAAGAAAAAAACTGGAGCTAATATTTTCTTAATAAAATCAGAAAGCTCACTTCGGTATCTCGTAGTTGTGTAAATAAAAGGTTCCATTGTTCAATGGCTTCAAATAATTTCTGATGACGTGTGAAGTAACATTTCCAGTTGTCGATCTGAATTTAGATATAACACTGCCTTTTTCAATAATTATATTATAATATATAATAATTACAGCCATAAAAGCAACATTCTTTTGTAAATAAATAGTATATATAAAGAAAAATATCAACATGATATCCTTAACTGACCTCAAGTTCATACTTGTCCAATTTGGAGTCATCATTTTCCGAATTTAAAAGCTGTCCAAAGTAACTACGGTCTTGATCAGCAACCAAGCATCGGTCCCACCACTGAAGTAGCTCCGTACGGCACACTGCAATGATGCGTGGCATGTTCGCCTTCTTTTCCGCCTCAAGCCTCTCAACTTCACAGCGTAACTGATATCATCAAATTAACAAAAATAGAGTGGATAATACATCAATAGAAATTATAACATCACTAGAAGACACCAAGATGGAAAAAGTTAACAAAACACTAAATAATGGAATCTAAAAATAATATTATATCTATATTTTTAAATTGTCATTATTATGTTTAACACAACTCTACCATTTAATTTTATGGAAAATAATGGCACGAGTTATACTTATTCCTGCTTTAGTAATAACATCTATAACTACAAATTAATAATTATAAATAATCAATATTTTTTGTAAACTTTACTTAAATAATAACATACCAGAAGATAAATAAGGTGTCATTAACTGTGGATTACCTGATAGAGAACATCTGGTGTGCAATTAACCACACTGACAAGAATTGGCCTCCTCGTCTCCTCCGACACTTCTAAACGATCCCACAGTGTAACCATACGTCCACGAAGATCACTACATTCTTTCTCCATAGCTGCAACCCGATCGCTTAACTGAGTCTGCAGCTCCCTAACTCCTGCTAGCTGAGCTTGACTCATTGGGAAGGTATCGGCAGCTTGTGGGTTCAGTACCCGACCTGCCAGTGGAGTATCACCATCGGGAAGAATCTCTAGCGTGGAGCACAGTTGTAATATGTTGGAGCGCAGTTTGAGGAATTCAACCAAACGAGTTCGCTGGACGGTTGTGTTAAAATGAATATAGGTGAATAATATAATCTATCTAACTAGATTTTAAAGTACAAATAATGTTGTAATACATATTATATATAATATTCAAATGAAATATTCGGAAAATATTTTGCAACGATTAAAAAATCATAATGATAGACGCATGGTTCTTGAAACAGTACTGATCAAACAAATTTCAGTTTTAAAATAACTCAGTCAAAATATTTACCTCTAATTAAGATTGAATTAATGATAATAATATAGAATAATAAGGGCAAAAAGTTCAAAAATAACCTTCTCATTGGTGAGTTCATTAATATGTTGTGTCACACAGTTGATTTGATCTTCTGACGGAACCAGTCTACCTGTCTCTTCGAGTTCTATAACTGTCTCTGACAATCGCTCACAGAGACTTCTCTCAGTGGTCCTTAGACGTTCCAAAGTCTCTAAACGTTCTTGTCGACGAATGTTCAACTGATTAAGCGTTTCATAAAGTTCCTTCTCTCTTTCCACCATTGTTAAATTACTGTCAAGTGTAATCTTTGGGACAGAAAGTTCGGTAGCCAACTGATCCAATTCAGCCTGTAACTTCCCAATCAGCTCAAGCAAAACAGCTTTCGAAGACTTTTCTTCGGAAAGCATGTCTGCCAAAAGTGTGGAGAGATACTGGACAGTATAGCTTCGTCTCATTGTAAGACGTTCCCCATTGATTCCCATTTCTTCCCATTCAGCAACTATTGCAGAGACTGATTCATTCACAACTTTCAGAAGGTTCTGTTGCCATTCACTGTTATTCAGACTGTTTTAAAAGTATAAATAAAATATATGATTAAATAGTAGTCAATAAAGCATGAATTTATAACAAAAATAAAAAGGTTGAAACAGAAAATATTCCTAATAAAAATTGTAGTATAATGATGTCAGATTTATTCAACAGTAGAATTCCCATATATCATTGTATTTGCCTATCTTTTTTATGTGAAATATGATAGACAAATATATAAATTTTTACATTGTTCAATTTCAAACCTTAAAAAATTGATTTATTGTAATTGTAATTATGATTAATGATTATATAACTATTATATATATATATATTAAATAAAATAAAACGTTAGATGTCCTTAAAAATGTAAGTAGTTGGCTACCAAAATTATAATGTCAGATTATATGAAAGTTAGTAGAATTTAAGTTCTGTTATTAAATAAATACTTTCATTGTTTTAGAATAAAACACACAAATATGACAAATTTCACTGAATATGTAAAAAGTTGTTGCACATCCTTTCATGTTTTTTTCATCTTTGCAAAACACACACAAACATTATTACAACAAATTAACATAAGAAATACTCAAAAAGTTCAAATAGTAATAAAGTATATAAAATAATGATCAGCCGTATACAATCATGGCAGTTAATCAATGGTTAATCTGTTAAACAGATTCTCTCTTATATAACTGAAACAGAATGGAAGATTAGAAGGATTAATGCAATTTGACTCAGATTCTATGGTGACTTTTAACCAGAAGAGATTGAAGCATTGATCACTTCTACTGTTTCTCAGTGTGATGACAGTTAATTTACTCACTGCTTGACCTTCTAATGCTGACATTCTGCTAGTTTGGAGGCTATCGTTTAAGTAATAACAAACTTAAAACAGCATCTTGCTGAGATTTATTTTTACATTTATTTCCATGTTTAATGATTCAATTTTATAATTTTAAATCTATTTATTAATTTTGATTGATATTATAAATTTAAAAGATGCAATAGTGACTGTATGAAGCATTTTCCAAATTGTATTAAGAAAATCAAAATATACCAAAAATGGTGACAAATTTTGGGGCCTCAGTTACCCCACCAGCACAGGCCATGTTTGGAGTTGTTGAAGGTCATAATGAAACAACAACCAATCTTACAATGGCTGTGATGCAAATCTATGAGATGAGTCAATTGAAGCTCCTCTAGTACACACTCAAATAAACAGAATTGGATGAATCAAAGAAGATAATTCTTTCCTGCACCCCACTAATTCTTTCCCAACATTAACATAAGAAAACAGAATCTGATGAAGGCATCACAGCTCATACATTAGATATCAATACCATAAATTTGTTTAAAATTGTGTAAATTAAATATTATTTATGTGGTTTGTGATAAAATATAACTTATTATGTATACATTTAATTAAAGCTATTTTTAAACAATATTATATTACTATTATATGCACATATATGCTGCTAACTTTTAATTAATTAATTTAAATGTTTTGATTAATCTTGAATGATTCTCAACTCCTATAATATTTTATAAACGTCAATAAAGATTATTAATACCTACAAAATTTAATATAATTACTAATATTACTATTAAACATTATTATACACTATACATTGTTATAGTTTAAATTAAATCTTTTGAAATATTTTCAGAATATTTGAAATATTCTCAACATCTACTATATTTTGTAAATGTCAAGAATGATTCTTGACACCTACAATTAATGAAAACAAACTGTCTTTATCAAAGTTTAAATGAAATGTAATCATATTGTTCCACATATTCTACAAAATATAATTTTTTATAATAATTGCTTAAAAATGTAATGAAAAATATTTCTTCTAACACCTTTCAACTTGACAATAAACTAATTATTGGTTACCAGCCTGCATTCCATAACAATTGTACTCTGGATATGTATAAATATTATTTCAATTTAACCAGTGTAAAATGTATGCTGGATATATCCTTCTAAGGCTATATAGAATGCAGCCCGGATGGTTAGTTATTATTGTATGAAATGTCTATGTTGAGGAGCATTTGTGGACATTTTAATTTATACAATATACATCTTATTTGATCTACAATGAATGTCCATGATCAGTCCAAAGAGTTTTTAGCTGTTGACCCTAAAAGAATGTAATTTATTAGAAATTATACCTTTGTTTAATATATAATAAAAAAATAGTGCAATATGTTATTATTTCCATTACAAAAAATAGAAATGTTCAATGATTTGTAATATATTAATAACTCATATATATAATATTAATATATGATTTATAATATAATGATCAGACGGTTTGTGGAGGACATGTCCACAATTGGTTGGCACTGCGTGAATATTTGTGGACATTTCTATAATTTAAATGATTTCAATGTTCACAACTGATCATGTCCACAATCGGTCCGCACTGCCCAACCATTTGTGTACCCAACCGTTTGTGGAAATGGAAATCATTAAAATTATGGAAATGTGCACAGACGGTTGAGTCCACAAATGGTTGGGCAGTGTCGATTCAGCAACAGATTCAATAAAAATTTATTAAAAATTTTTTAATCAATTTTAAACAAATTTCTATTAAAACATAATATAATTTATTTATTATTTTTAATAAAATTATAATTTCAAATTCAATATAAAGCACCGAATTCACAAAAAAATGTGTAAATTAATAAATAAATTATTAAATACTAGTTTCTTTATTTATTTATTTGGCTAGCAAATTTAATCAGTCACTGGGCCAAATGAAGCAAGACCAATCACTCGCTGGACGATTTTATGTAAATCGAATCGCTCGCTAGCAATTTGAATCAGCCGCTGGGCCAAATGAAGCAAAACCAATCAATCGCTGGACCATTTTAAGTAAATCAAATCGCTTGCAATTTGAATCAGTCACTGGGCCAAATGAAGCAAAATTCAATCACTCACTGGACCATTTGAGTGATTGGTTTTGCTTCATTTGGCCCAGCAACTGATTCAAATTGCTAGCGAGGGATTTGATTTACTTAAAATGGTCCAGCGAGTGATTGGTTTTGCTTTGTTTGGCCCAGTAACTGATTCAAATTGCTAGTGAGCAATTTGATTTACTTAAAATGGTCCAGCAAGTGATTTGACTAGCTAAATAAATATATAAAGAAACAAATATTAAATAATTTATTAATTAATTTACACTTTTTTTTTGTGATTTGGGGTGCTTTATATTAAATTTGAAATTATAATTTTATTAAAAAATAATAAATAAATTATGTTATTGTATGTTTTAATATAAATTTGTTTAAAATTGATTGAAATAATTTTTTATAACTTTTTATTGAATCTGTCGCTAAATCTGTTGCTGGAATCACTTGTTAAAGTTAGTGAGGTTGTCCTCCACAAACCATCCAATCAAAATATTATAAACTACAAATCATTGAACATTTCTATTTTTGTTCAGAACTGATCAATGATTTTTCTTTGCATAAATTTCTATTTTTCGTAATGTAAATAATAACATATTACACTATTTTTTTATTATATATTAAACAAAGGTATAATTTCTAATAAATTACAATCTTTTAGCATAAACAAATTGTTGTCAACAGCTAAAAACTCTTCAGACTGATCATGGACATAAATTGTAGATTGTATAAATTGAAATGTTCACAAATGGTCCAACCTCAACATGAGGGAAATGATATATAATTTATTAATATTTATTTGAATTTATTACAAAAACAAGGTATATGTTAATGTAATAAGCTTATCTGTGGAATTTTACAATGCTCTTCAGAGTTCTGCATAGTCTGAAAATCTGGCAATGTGGAAAACTCCACAGGACTGGCAACACTGTAAACCTCACAATTTAACACCTAGAAAACTGAATTTCTATAATCAACACCAAAAAACCCATAAAGACAATGATAAAAAAATCAAAATCCAAGGTGAAAAAATAGCCAAACAAAATAAATGACGCTCAAATTATAACCTCATCCCCTCTACTGTTTCTCTTTCCCAATCTTTAAATACCGCCAAATCATAATCTTTCATAATTAGTAATATCTGATCAAATGTTTATTGCTACAGAAACCTGACTTCATCCAGGTATCACTGACAATATTCTGTACATACCCAATCTTCACTATAATAAAACTATAATTAATTAAAATAATGTGTAATACTTTTCCATTGTTGTAATAGCGAAAATATATTTAAAAACAAATAAACGGGATATAAAACCTTTTGAGTAATATAAATGAATAAACAAAGTTTACCTTTATTTTGAACAAATTCTATAAAATAAATTTAAAAAATACAGATTTCCAGTAAAACCAAATATTACAATTTTGAAGCTTGTATATAGATTTTTAAAATACAACAAATAATGATTTTATAAAAATCCCTTATTAGAAATTTTTTAAATTTTATTATTCTAAAATTAGTATATTGCGGCTTCGGCTTGACTACTAAGCTAAAATATAAACTTAAACAAAATATATTTTCTACATTAAATATTTGTCAGATATCTTCGTTTCTAATACAGTCTATTATAAAGAGATGTGTTTATATTTCTTATATAAAATTGATTAATTAAATTAATATATTTATAGGATGCATGAGTAATAAAGTTATAATATTTTGAGCAAGGCGTACGAAGTCCCCTATAACATTTAAAAAAAATTAAAAATGTATACCATTTTGAAATATTGTTGGTGTCGTACAACCATTGACTTATATATTATTTATCTAGACCGCCAAACCGATCAAAAATGGTCTTTATAAAGAGGGAATTCAATCAATATTAAATTTTTACTAGACTTCTGATCATTTATATATTGATTGAATACCTCTTTAAAACGATACTAATACAGTATATAATTGAAATGCATTAACAACTCCCATGAATTTCGTATTGATTATCAATACATACCTTCGCGGACGTTTATTACTATTGATTAAATATTGGTTAGTTTGCCGGTCTAGATAAATATAATATATAAGTCATTGCGCACAACCGTTAGAATACCCAAACCCCTGGCCCATTTATGCATACAACCATGGTACGAGCAAATTATGCAAACTGGATGTTTTGGAGATGCAGCTATTATGTTACAACTCGATCATGTTATTGTTACAACAATATAAATACATAGAAATAAAAATAATAAAATATGATTTTTAATATATATATTTTTTGAGACTTTTTTTTCATTATTGCAGTTTATAATTTTACATAATAATTTCATATTTCGACAATGTCATTACAATGGAAAAAATATACAATATGTAATCTAGGTAGGTACTTAAAATAGAAAGATTTATTGCTTAACTGCAACAATTAATTTTGAAACGTTCGTGTATTAGAATTATACTCTCTTATAATTTTATTTATATTATTATGTATAATATTACATTTAAATGATCGACTTTTAAGGTATATTTATATTTAATAATAATAATATGAGACATTTAACATTTAAAAATGTATTTATCTATATAGTAAAGGTGCCAATATTGAATTGAAATAATTTGTTTATAATTTTTTTTAGGTTTATTCTCAATAATTTTAATCTCTAATTTTATGATCGAATCACGTTTTACAGATTGTATCAATTGTGTCAATATAATTTAAAATTTCTTGAGACAATCTGTTTTTCGGCTTTCTTTTGACTTTTACAACTTTACTCGTTGGCATATTTGCCAATTGCTTTTTATCAGGTTTATTTGAATAGAAGTCGCAAGTTGTGTTGCAAGATTATAACTATGTGCCTTTGACAATGTGTCTATTTTCATCTGCGATGATTTCGAAACGAATATCCCACATTGAGTTAAAGAAACTTTCCACTATCAGACCAATAGAAAACACTAAGCGACGCTTTTACAACAATTCCAATGTAGGTATTGGGCAATTTTTTATAGTAATCTGTACACAATTTTTTTCGTATAAGAAAGATTGAAGAGTAAAACCTGTTTGACTTAAATGTTTATATTTAGATAACATCGTAGAGAGATGCTTCACAACTATTAAAAGGGCCCTCATAATCAGATAACATCGTTATTGAGAGAGGTTTCACAACTACAGGGCCCTCGTAGTGAGAT
>JAUZNC010019137.1:15626-25751 GCA_034780395.1 Vannuccia rotundouncinata
GACTTCGTAGAGAGAGGCTTGATAACTAAAGGGGCCCTCGTAATGAGATGACTTCGTAGAGAGAGGCTTGATAACTAAAGGGGCCCTCGTAATGAGATGACTTCGTAGAGAGAGGCTTGATAACTATAGGGGCCGTCGTAATGAAATAACTTTGTAGAATGAGGCCTCTCGTATGGAGATATAACATCGTTGAGTGAGGCTTCATATATTACTAAAGGGAGAACACTTGTGGGGAGATAAATTTTGCATCAAAACAATTGGAATATGAATGAAAACGTTGAAATAATAAAAAAATTGTATATAATATCATATTTAATTATACAGTCAAATTCGCGTATATCGGATATCTGGCAATACAGCTGATAATTTGAATGGTAGGGAATGAAAATGCTTATTCTGTAATGTTAATCTACTCCGCATATATACTATCAGATTTCTGGATAAAATTTTTGTCCCTTGTTTGTCATATATAACGGATAATAATATAGTTTTTCTCTTTGCAAAATTTTGTAAAAGAGATTCAACAGTGTTGTTGGCAACTTGAAAAGACCATCCAACACACCAGCGTGAAATACCAGAAAAGACTTTTCCATGTGATCTCTAAGTACGAGTAACATGTATTTTACTCTATATATGCATAAAACTGTCATAAAATACATATATCTATTCATTTAAAGTTTTTCTTAAAGTAAGTTGAAGAGTTAAGACTGACTATACCTGATTTTTTTCATTTGAACCAAGTGATCCGATATATGCGGATTTGTCTGTACAATCAAACCCAAATTATATCTATATGACAAGGTATTTACACACAAAATATAGTTTTATCCCCCCCTACAATTACTTTAGTGAAGTGCAGGGAAAAAGCAATTAAGCACTGGTAATCAAATAAGACGTATAACGTAATATTTTAATTGTGACAATAATATGGAAATGGGTCCACATATCTATAATTCATAATTACAAAATGAAAAATATATTTTATATACTTTATAAAAGCAGTAAATTCATAGTTTTGACTAATGAAAGACAACAGTAGCGAAAAATAACAAGCAGATCGTACATTGATAAAGAAAGATTAAAACACAAATACATATCCAACATAATATGTATAAGGTATATATAATATCAAACATGATAAAAACGAAATAGTACATGCCAAAACATAACCAAAGAATAGACGTAATGAACCATTATCAAATATATTATTATGAAATTATTTTTGGAAGAAATTTTCTCGCATATTTGTTGTATTAAAGTTAACGTTTGTACATTTAATCAAATTAGTGAATATACAATTCTGAAAGAAATATTACAAGAGTAAATACATAATAAATTTAGTTAAAACATTATACAAATTTATAATTTCACAATAATGACAACATTTTTAAATGTAAACTGAGATCGTAGATAAGATTAACCGAAATTATCGCAACCATTCAAAAAACTAATACTTCTTATCTAAACAAGCCATGCAATATATCAATGCTTCCAATTACTACTATGCACTAAAATAAAATAAGAACAATACTCCACTGTAGGTAGTTAATAATATATAAATAACAGAATATGTAAAGTAAAAAAGTCACAAATAATTTGCTAAAATATTCAATGTCCCTGATAATTTCAAAAACTGTATAAATTACGTCTGAGGAATTCTGCAATAAGGAGTTACTGTCTCATCACAAATAAGTTCAATATTGAGAACAGTAGCCGACACAGAGTTGACACTAATCTTGTGACGATTTTGGAGTTTATAAGCGACCGTGTTAAGACCAGTAGAGAAATCACGACGAAACGTTAACTATAAGAAGAGAGGCGAACATAAGACTCGGTCATTAAATTTAAATATTATAAGAGTCAACTCAACTATAAAATTCCTATTTTTGACCGGTTATAATTAATTTTAAAACATGTTCTACTTATGTGAAATAAACAATACTTTTGTATGATACAAGGAATTATAACAAGCACATATATTTACTTTATTCTGATTATAATAAAGATTCTGATCACGTTTGGCGCTTTTTGGGTGATAATGAAGAAAGGTCTGATAACCAGTGGATATTCCTTGGGGTATGTTGGGCTGAAATATAAGGAAAGATAATAATACTATCGAGTTGAGTTGCACACAGTATACCATATACGATGACAAAATTGAATTTCACAAAAATACATAAATAGGTATTGCTAGATATGTAAATTTCAGGATTTTCAAGAAAGGTTTTATAATTAATCAAAAAACAATAGAAACTTCTAAATTATACAGAATGATATTATACTATTATATATTATACTATTAGATTGTGGCAATAAATAAATTCTAATTGAACCAGGTTACAGCTATGGTTTCAATTACAAGGCTGCTCAATAACTGACATTATACATTAAAATTTGTGTGAAATAACAGCATGACTATTAGATTACAAAAGCGAACACCGAAGCCAGTAATCTAATTTAATTTGAAACATATGTTACAGTTCCAAAATTATATTAATATCACGAGGAATTAAGTTAAGTAAATATAGCAAACATTTATTTCTAGGTGACAGTAAATACACAATCGAGTAGTCAGCAAATGTAATCTAAATATTTTTTTAATATAATAAGACAACAATTAAGAACATATAACATTTAAATATGAATTGTATAATAAATCAAAACAATCGAAATAGTTGTCGGATTTTGTAAAAATTTGTCTAAATAACCTTTTTTATTTTCAACTATTGTATGAGATTTAAAATGGGAACCAACAAAGGTATTTTTATAAGTTAGCAGTTGTAAGCAGCACTCTCTTACCTGGAGCCCTTTCTCCATGAGCCTCAACCTAAACTCATCATCCTCACGTCCCCAGCCCCAGAAAACATTCGACATTCCATTAACTGAAGTGAAGTGCGCTCTTGTGAGCAACAAAATACCGCCCAGATACTTGGCGTAGTGGTATATTGGGTGCAGAGATGGTGGACTCAAATGAAGGGGGGCAAGATCAGGACATGTGTAGCGGAGAAGAGGGTTTTTCGGAAGTAGGTCTACATCGTGAATGACAATGTAGTCAGTTGAGCTTCCAGACTCTAGCACACCCACGTTCACCAGCGAAGCTCGATTGAATCTGAATAAGCAACATTTTATTGTGAATTAAATTCTAAAAATGAATAGCAGCATGTTATTATTGTCTATAAATTTCAAAGAAATTTGAGTCACCTGAGTTGATCGACTTGATTTATTATATAGAATTCATGATGGACACTTTGATTGTTCAGGAAACTATGCATATAGGGTAGAAACAGAAGCAGTTGGTTAAATCGATCTCTAAACGGAACAATAACAGCAAGTCGATGACTCGTTTTTTCCCTGACATCTTTGTTGGGTGTGTGAGGAGAACGAAAAACAACTTTCCAAAACAACGTCAAAATACACAGCACACAAATTATTAAAATTCCAACAATTCGATTGTAGAAGTGCATGAATTTCTGGAGAATAAAACAACATAATTTTGTAAATGATAAAGTTTTCTTACAAAGTAAAAAATACAAACATGTATTATAAACATGCAACTACAATAAATTAACAAATAACCTCATTGAAATATTACAAAATTCATTAAATTAGTGTAATCCAGTTTTTGAGCAACAGGATATAACTTAACATTATACATCATATAAAAACACAAAAAAATTTAATGTAATAAATATTACATAAATATGAGTAGTTATACTATCTATCCGAACTGTTAATGCATAAAAAATGTATTTCATGTTGATTTTGATAACATCAACCACAAAATAATAAATTTAAAAAATCAATGATTGGAACCTCTAAAATATATATATTGGAACTCAAAAATATGCAAAAAAACTAAATTACAGTTATTAGTTATGTAGAAATGATATGAAACAAAAATATAGGAATCCTTTGGGACCGAACCTTTCTACCAGTACACATGATTAACAGGATGAAACAAAACTAGATTATGTGAAGTTGACTATATAGATTTAAAAAAAATCTTATATCAAGCCTCATTGAATTATTGACAATTTCTAAAAATACAGAGGAGTCCCACCAATGGTTTTAAGGAAATTATAAATATTAAAAATATCATAATTAAATATGGTTTAGAAATTCACACTAATTACAAGCCTACTGTAGTCAAAAGGAATAATATATTCTCAGAAAACTTTCACTTACAAAAAATATCCTAACAGGATTTCACAAAAATATAAAAAGGATTTTTTCCATATAATTTAGTTAAAAATAGAAATATAATATTATTTCAAAAAAAAATTGAAAAACAAATTTTTAATATTAACTGATTGTAATATATACATCTGTTCATATATTTAAGTATAGAATGATATTTTACAAATTTTCGGTATCACAATTAATTTTGTTATGAATACATTTGATTTAATATCTGCTCATAACCAATTGAAAAGAGGTAATGTAACTTAACTAGTAAATAATGCAAGACTTATCTATTACCCAATTTTAAGATAATATGACAATTCATCAACACATAAAGATGAAGTAATAAGGAGAAACATTGAATGCACTTTTAAATATATGTTAGTTACAGGAAATAAAATAGAATGCATAAATTTTCTAAATAAAATGAGAAGAAATAGTGAAAATATAGAAATTAGATGTTCTTTATAATTTATTAAAAAATAATGTTAATAGCATTTTGTATAATCTTATGTAAGCAATAATGTAGTATATTTAACTAGATTAACAAAAAATTAATATATATATATGCTAAATTATACTATTTACAGTGCTTCAATTCACAATTTTTCTATTTTTCGGGTGTGGTGATAATTTTTGGGCATAATATAAACAGAGCTAAAAATAGCTAATATTTACCTACAGAATTCAAATATTATATAATGTGCATATGACTTATATTATTTAATATATTAATGACAATACAATTATTGAAATGTTCCAAAGAAATATGGCAACAGTTATGTAAATAATGTTAGGTAACAGCTATGTAGGTAGTACATATAGAAATAATGAAGTAGATTATTATAGGTAAAGGCATATGGTGATACTCAATGAATAAAATATATACTCTATCACCAGGGAACATAATAAAATAAATGTTAGTTCTGCATTTTCAGTGTACAGTTAGGTATTTTTGGGGATTTTATATGATGAACTGCAGCCAGAGTGACCTTTCTCTTCAATACAATTTGTAAAACACATTCTGACATAACTTGTTTCTCCTTGTCCCTCAAATGACAGTTCAAATCAAAATCTGATTTTTGAATGATTTTGAGGGTGTCTTCTTGTATCTTCATCATCTTCACCTTCTGTTTCAGGGCTTCTTGAATCTGTGTGTTTTACTCCACTACAGCCTTTTTGAGTGCAACTAATTTACTGTTGGTTTTCTTTTTCTCTGAAAACTCTAATAAAAGGCGTTTTTCTTCTGGTTCTTTGGCCTTTATCTTCTCCAGACATTTCTGATCCTTGACATGTTGGTCATATGCTGCTTTGGCAACAGCAGCCAATTGTAGGAGTTTGTCATTTACCTCAAAGTCTGCGCTAGAGATATTCTTCACAGAAAGGCAGGACTTAGTTGTGGTTGCAGTTTTAAATATCATTCCCAGGACACTTAGATTTCAGATATTAACTTCAAAAATTTTTATTTTTAATTATGAGTTTGAGTTATAGACAGATATCCTTTTTATCATAAAAATATTTTAGGTTTAGGCTTAATTATTTGTTGGAATATAAGAATTTTATTTTTTCAGGGGTCAGCTCAATTATCAGGTATTCAACTTACTTGTCTTGATTTTCAGGTGAAAACCGAATTTGGGTATCAATCAGAGCACTGTATTTATATATTATTATACAATTTTTTAAATTATCAAATACTAAATCTAAAAAAACATTGCAGAGATACTTTTAAAAACATCAAACATACTTTAAAGGAATTAAGCTATGTGTCTTATAAAAGCATTGCCTGATTAAAATCATTTATCTACACAGAACAAAAACATTTTATTACTAATAATAATCATTTATTACAGTTGATTTTCAAATGATAAAAATAGAAAATTTTATACCATGGCAAGGGGTGCAATACATTTTTATACTGGGGTGGCCAACCACTAAAGGATAAATGGTTTCCACCTAAGAGGGATTCAAAAAATAAATTTTTTCCAAACACCAAATTGGAACAATATTTATCTTTTAAAGTGAAAATATAAACCACCAACTTTAACAAAATACATTTATTAGGAACATTTTGTATGCAATAAGAAGATAAGACACTTCAATATCTAATTGACAACAATTAGTCAATGGTAATTGGTTGCTTTTGTAGTTTTCAGCAATTTGGTCTGAAATTCAAGCAGGAAAGCATGAATCAATTTGCTTTCCTGCAAATCTGAATCCTTCTGGTATAACAATAAAAGTCCTTAAGTCTTGAGCATACAATTAATGGCAAACAATTAAATAATGAAGCTTCATGTTAGTCTTCAAAGACAGTTGGACTATTCTTGGTGCTGTCCCAGTCATCAGTACGCTTATTTGTTAGCAGGAGAACAACATTGATGTCAAATACACACTAATAAATACATGTGAGTGTACAGTTCCATTATCAAATAGTACAAATGAGTATCCAGTGTGTGTTTTTACATATGGTAATTTTAACAGGCATGAGATTAAGCCATTTTTAAAAATCCAGAAACCACAAAACCATTTTTTTGACTATTGCTATAATATTGAAAAATAATAATCAGAATACTGGCTAATGTTAATTGGGAACAGAATTTGTAGAATGGTCCCTATACCTATAATGTATGTTAAATTGGCTAATTGGCACAGCTTATCTATATATAATCTTACCTTTATTTGAATATTAAAAATAAATCTGAGGACATTTCTGTAATCTAAATAATGACAATTATTGATATGTATAAGGTGAGAGTATTAAGCAGGATAGTAATTGTGTCAATGTATTTGCATCACTTATTCAAATGATGTTCCCCATTTATATTGTATGTATAATAGGGACTGAAGCCATTGTGTGTAACACTATTCAATTTATGGCCCACATTATAAATTGTATATTTAGGATCAACACATCATGTGAGAGTGTCATTTTATGATCAATGAGACTTCTAAAGCCTTGCCTTATAATGTAATAAGTTTAATAAGAAAGAAATAAGGAAAACATTCTAATGTTGTTCACGCATCATATTGAATTTTTAATGAAAAAACAAATTGCTGCATATTCAGAAGAGGAGGGAGTGTCTTAAGAAATGATTGCATGCATATCAAAGGGGGGAGGGGGGGTCGAAAAGTATGAAAAATGCATATTGATATTTATGGATGGAATAGAATGCAGCCTGGCATATAAACATTAGATGGGGAGCCAGGGATGAGAGAGGTGCAAGTGTCTATTAAAATGTCTGTAGGACTGTAGTCATTGAGTGATGGTTTAATGTCATTTAATTAGAAATTAAATAATTTATTCTAATTCCTTTATTTTTTAAATTCTTAAATAATTCTTACTAATTATTAAATGATTAGTAAAATTGAATGAATCGAACCTTTTTTATAGTATACTAAACCTATAACCTTGTATGTATAATAATCGTTTCAATCTTTAGTTTAAGTTTTAAAATTGTATTTTGCAAAATAGTGGTAATGTAATGTAACTAGTATGCTAACTAACTAAATTTAACAACTTTAACTAAACAGTTTAGTCGGTAAAGATAAAATCGAAAGTCTTCTAAAACAACGCGCTAAATCCTAACTTGATGATGAAAAATCAAATGTAGAACTTATAAAGTTGCTTGTTTTTATTTAATTAGAATTTAAGAAACGATGAAAAAATAAATTTTTACTGTTTCTACATATAGATTTTAAAATTAAAAAAAATATATATGTAAAGAAGTACACTGGATTGTTAGTCACGTGATCGTTCTAATATTGGAAATACGTTCTTTAATAAAAGAAATTAGTCTCTACAAATATTCCATATTAAATATAGAATTTAATGTAATATTTTTTACTAGTTAACATAGTTATTAATTAAATTATATAATATACAATCAATTATTATAACGATCAATTTGTTTAAAACACATAATTATTGTGTACATTTTCAAAACAGATGAAAATTAGTAATTAAAATACTAAAATTGTCTGCCCTTTATTCTAATAAATTCATTAATTCTTATTTTATTGTAATTGTTGATACTTTTTTATTATCAAATATTAGTAATCGAATTTAAACAAAATTCTATTTCAAATTAAGGTCGGTTTAATAATAACTTATTTTAGAGCCTATATTTTTTATTAAAAATCACTTGCTTATCGTTCTTTTGAATTGAAAAAAACACGAAAAAATTTATATATAGCGTTTTAATTTATACATTTTTAAAGAATGATTCTAATATTAAATTGCAGTTTTCAAATAATTAATATCTATAAAGTATAAGTATGTATACGCTGAATTTTAGTCATGTAATCGTTCTTTATAATTACTCTTCATTAAAATTGACTTTGTTTTAATATCGCTCACATATTTGTTTTAATATTTAATTTTAATATAATATATTTAATATTGAAATCGAAATTGTTATGTTAGTCAATTTCTATGTTACTATTACATTTAATTTAGACAATCCATTGATTATTAAAAAAAATTTAAAATCGTAAATGATTCTTCAAAACTTTTTACTATTAAAACCAAAGATACGTAACATGTTTTATAACGAAAATATTAGCTGCAAATATACGACTGCAACGAATTACATCGAGGGCCACAATCTTCGGTGTACCCAGCCCTACAGCATTGTCCGAGCTGTTGGTAAAACAATAGACGGTGACGTGACACCAACAACAAAAACAACTGAAGGACGCTGAAGGACGAAAACATCGGGAGCAGGGAAGATCTGTGTAAGGCGGTTGAAGGAAGAAGGATTGTGCTGCAGTGTGGTCCCAAGCCACGTGGGGTAGAGGCGAATGAGTGGTCTGATCGGGAGGCTAATGTAGCCAAAGGGGAGGATCACGAGGGAGTGGGAGTGTTGTTCGAGTGTGCTAAGAGGGAGGTTTATAATAGGGGGGTTAAGTTTGGTGTATGGGAGGGGGGCTAAGAGGGATTATCAGGGGCTAAGTATGTATCTAGGGAGCAGGTGTTTGAATAGTGATAGACCGCGAGGAGAGTGTGCGGTAGTGAGAAGGTGCAACGGAAGGGAGGGCCGGGAACCGCAACAACGACTATACAGCTCGTAGAATTTTCGCCTTATTTCCTCTACAGAATATAATATTATATACAGGGTGTTCACTAAAAAACCAATAAATTCCAAAGGAATGGTAAATGATAAAATTTTATGGTAATGCACGCACTGCTGTTTTGGATTTGGCTGTTACGCCTGTAGGTTCTCTAAGAAGAGGGCATAGTAGTCAAAGGATGATATCACACCAGTTAAATATGTCCTTAGGAACTGTGAATGACATTTTGAAATAGTCAGCGTTAAAATGCTGTAAAAGGATCAAGTGTAACACCCAAACAAATGCTCATAAAGAAAAAAGACTTGAAAAATTAATTGCAATGATCGATAAGTTTCACCCAGGAGATTTGTGGAAAACTGTGTGGTTCTCCGACGAAGCAAGTTTTATGCTAAACACCCCACTACATTCACAGAATGAACGCATCTACCGAGCAGCGAAAGTAAAGACTGACATCAATGATAGTGACATTTTAGCAAAAATCGACAGTCAACAAAAGTCTATACTTTGTTATGCTGCGGTATCCTGGTTTGGGAAGCCAAATCTTTATTTCATTGAAGGTTATGCAGCTGGTCAAGACAACGTTCCAAATTCAAGAAATAAAAAAAGACTGTGAATCAGGAAGTCTATCGAGAAGAAATGTGCCCTCAGGTTTTCAAAGACATCAATCGCATAATGCAAAATGAACCATGGACTTCTCAGCAAGATGGTGCAAAGCCACACACAGCAGTCGCAACAATTAATTGGCATAGAGAAAACACGCCTGATTTCATTTAACCAAGTGAATGGCCTTCAAAAAGTTCAGATTTAAACGTTATGGACTACTGCATCTGGAGTATTTTACTGTCTCATCTTCAACAACAGCGTGGACAGATAACT
>JAUZNC010019148.1:8554-20921 GCA_034780395.1 Vannuccia rotundouncinata
TGAAATGTACCGCCATGCATATTCCTACGATAAAAATTGATTTTATTATTGAAATGTACCGCCATGCATATTCCAAGGATAACAATTGATTTTATTATTGAAATGTACCGCCATGTATATTCCAACGATAGCAATTGATTTTATTATTGAAATGTACCGCCATGCATATTCCAAGGATAACATTTGTCGACAAATCAATTTTTTAATGGCTGGCTATTTAAACTTATAGCTGTATAAAAAAGTTAGCAAGTCTATAATAGGTTTGTTAGTCTATGTAACTAACTAAGCCCAATTTTATTCTAAAGGCATTTAAAATGTATTTCAATGTTCGTATATTTACTAATAAATTGAATAACATTTTAACATTCTACTATAGTATGTATATATGTTGAAAAGTGTACTTTTCAATGCACGCTCACGTTTGGACGCTTACCTTTTGAACAATATTAATAATTTTTATTAACATAACATGTTGGTAATAGTGAAACTTTTCAAATGAGAGAAAATAATTCTATGTCTATGCAATAATTCACGTCGTAATAATTCAATAATTATAATAAATATTGGTTTTTGTTTAAAAAATGATTATTCATTATAAGTAGTAGATAATCCATGGCTTTAAGGCTGTATTTTTTAAAATCCTTAAAGCTCAGTGGATTTAAGTGTATATACAGCCCTAAAAGCCATGGATAATTTCTACTTAAATCATGTTTACATTTGCGGGTTATAATTAAATAAATCTCTTGGAAATTATTTTTTTTTAATATAATTTTAAATATCTATTGACTAATTAAAATACATCCGGGAAATCTTGAAATGCTTTAATTATTTTACTTATTTCAATTATCACTTTTCTTGTTTTCATAATATTATGATTTCAGATTTTACTTTGGGAGAAAGTAATGAAATTCTGGTAACCACTGACGAAATGCTCGATTTAAACAATTTAGACGAACCTTTATCGATGGATCAAATAACGAAAACGGAATCTATAAGAACTCCCAAAGTAGAGATAAATGGGCCACTAAATTACTGGGTGATTGGCTAATACTACGTGTTTTGTTAACAGAGATTGGGATCTCAATGATAATGATCTGAATGATCCACGAAGTTTGTACGCAGATATCAATTATTGACGGAATTCAGGAATATTTAAATGTTGTGTTAACTTTTTTCTAAACGAAAAATATATTTGATCTTTGATCAAAGAAAGTTTGAACTCTACGATGAAAATCTCAACCAAGACTGGTACTGCGGTTTGAATCGATAATCAAGGAGAAAAAAATTGGAAATATAACTGGGCGATAAATCTCCTCAACAATTACTAAAATCATTATTTTATGGAGCTCACATGACGGATATAAATGTTAAGGGCGTATGTGCATACAAAAGAACCTCAGATGGTAAGGTAACACGTCAACTACCAACCAATTCAACAATATCAGAAAGAAATTCGTTGCAAGCTTTATATACAGACTATTTCTGACTTTTATATATCTAATTGAAATGTAACTGTATCATTGAAAAATTATATCAACTGTAATAGATAAGATTTTTATTAGACGAAAACCCGAAAGTTTGAGTGTCAATGGTATACAGACATGTTACATATACACATAATAATAATAATAGTACTTAATATATAATAAGAGTACAATCCAAACGATACCTATAGGGGTCGCTAGGCGCAGATGCCAGGCACGAGAGAGTCGAGACAACACACCCGGCTTTGCAAAGCAGCGTCTGAACCACTCGGCCATCATTGTAGTGTATAATTATCTATATTATTAGTTATTTATTATTATTATTTTGTTACTACATTTATAATTCCAAATACAGCCATACAGCATTGAAAATAAATCTTTATTGTTTTTCATTCCACATAAATCCCCGGAAAGTAATTGCGCATATAGAAATAAAGTAAATTTACTCGTTTGAATAGCCAATTTCCATTTATTATACTCGATCGCCAGACTCTACAAGATCGTAAATTAGTATAAATCCTCGTAATGAAAAGTATGAATTTTGAAATATCATGGAAACAATTTTTTTTAATTTTAATAACATTTAAGAAAAATAATATTATTTATAGGGATAATATTGAATAATAATTATACTTTGCCTTCTTTTACATTTTTGCACGCAATACATCGATGCCCGAATTCTATTCCTTTCCTTTTTTGACAGAAAAGGGAATACTATTAGATCTTTAGCTTTGTAAAAGTTTTCAGAATGAATCTAAAATGAGCCTTAGGGTTTAACTTTTTAAACTTTTAGAAAGCAGACATGAAAATTTTGTCAAAATTTGATCTCATATCCTGGTATCAGACATAATGCATTTTTTTCAGGTCAATATATCGTGGCTGTAGGTAAAACGGAACTTGGATTGTCCATTTTCTTACTTGTTAGCTAATTTTTGAGCTAATTTAAAATTTTGGACTATATATGCACGAATAAATAAATATTAGAAAATAATTTTTTGCTTACAAAAGTTATTGCGATATTTTTTTATTAAAAACTAAAATTTCTAAGTGAATTTAAAAAGATCCAAAGGAAAATAAAACAAAAAACATTTTTCTTCATTTAAAATTACCATAAATCTGTTTTCTTTATTTACAAATTAAATTATCGAAGCAAGGTCCTTTGTATTAACCAAAACAAATGTTATCCTCACAAAGCCGCTTTTGTATTGGAATTTTCCCAAACAATGTTTATTTACAAGTAAATTGTATTAATTATAATTTATTATTCTTTATTCCAAACCACTTGTATTATATATAATAGAATTATTTTAATTTCTATTGAGTTGGTTTAAATTATTTGCACAAAGAATTCTGGTTGTTCACTTATTTACAAAAGAACGTTTTATTCAATAAAGAAAAATGAAAAAACCGGCATTCTTTTATTTATACACAAATATTTACGATAACATAGTTTTCAAAGAAATATAATTATATACTGAGTTTAAAAAAAAAAATTTCCTATATATGGTTTTAAGTTATACTGACGACATAGAAAGATGACGTAGAACGATTTATTAAACTTTTGAAATATCCACTAAGAAGTAGTGATAGTTTACTTTAAATATTTACAATAATTACAATAGTTAAATAAAATGTTTACAGAAATTAATGGATACAATAATTATAATGAAAAAAACTTTCAACTGTAAGGGAAGATTTTGAATTCGTTTTAATATAACTAAATGAAAAATATTTATTTATTTATTTATTTAGATATACATTTATTTATTTAGTTAATTAGTCAGTCAATTTTATATTTATTTATTTATTTAGTAGAAGTAAACAAGAATAAATATTTCTCGATATTTCGGCTACAACAAAGTGACATAATGGATTAAATAAAACATGAGCTTCGGAGTCTTCATGACAAATTGTTGTCGACGAAAGTTGAGGTGGTTTATTATGTTTTCACAGTTATGTATTTCTGCAAGTATAAATATTTATATATTTTATATTTTAAGTAGATTTCAATTCTGTTTATGCTTCATTATATTTATAATAAAAATAAATTTCTTTCGTTTTTGAAATCGTAAATTTTTACTTCTTTACAAGAGAGAATATTCAGTTTAAAATTTAAAAGATATATTTTAAAGATTATAATAGCACTCATGTAGGCAAAAAAAGTTTTAGTACTAATTCAAAATATATGTTATTTACATATATTTAAAATTAAATATTTAAAAACGTAGTTTAATACTTTTTCTCTTTAAATTTTCGATTTTTCAATCATGCAATCTACTTATTTATTTAAATATAATAAAAAATATTATTCTTAAGAGATTTTTTTGATATTTGTTTTCTGTTATACAAGATTATAACTAATTATATTTATATTAGTAATCAAATCAACAATGATAGTTCAAATCAGTGACTCTAGTTAATTTAATGAGAATTTATAAAAATGCAATGAATTATAATAAACAGTCTACTAATCATGCACAGAAATATATAAAATTATAATTTGTTAAACTGGAAAAACAATTTCTTAGTATTTGGAAAATGTATAATTCAAATCTTTTTGTTGCTATAAATCACATTTTTGATATGCACAAAGGAGATGAATTTGCTGATCACAAATTAACACCAATTTCTTTTTTATTAGGGAAAAATTGTTATCATACTCAAAACTTATGAGAGTAGCCATATTCTATTTGTATAAGTACCATGGAACATATAAACATAATTCGAAATCTATTTGAAAATATATTAGAGACTGTATACAGGGTGTCCCAAATAGATACGCCCGTAAACCAATATTAACTACATCAATTTTAATTGCATATGTATAATTAACACAAATAAATATTTCTACGAATGGTACAACACGTATTATTAACACACTTATATTATTAGTATGCATTATATTAAGGGATACAATTAAGCGATGTGTGTAGTAAATGTTCTCGTGATCCTCCGCAAATATTCAATATTTTTTTGTTAAACGAAGGACGGTGGGGAGGTCTCTAAACACGTGTGATAAAACAATCTCCATAAAACGTTCGCGTACACGTTAATGAAAGAATCTTTCTGTACTACCAACTGAATTACACATTCAAGAAGCTTTTTAGATGAAGAAACTCTGCCCTGATCTTAATAACATGGAGAAGAGTAAATTTTAAGATTTGAAGATTATTTTTACACCTCCTATCATTGTTCAATTTAATTGGATTGCTATACCTATGTCTACATTTATTATTGTTTTTATTATATCATTATTATCCTTATTACCTTTATTACATATAGTTATAATATATAGGCTGATATATTTTTCACATCTATTTTTCATTATTTCATATGTACCAGTACTTAATATATACTCATATAATATGTTTTGAGTATATGTGGTCACGTATAATGAGTTTTATTAAATAATAATCCTTTCTGGTGTTCTTCATTAGACGTATAGCTTATAGCTGGTCGAACAATGCTGAAACTTTTTGGACCGAAAATATTTCCTATATACTATGCGAAATTTTCTTTTTTATACTTTATACGAATGTGTGATCTTTGCTTTATTTTCCTTTGAAACATGCTTCGTGACAAATCCCAACTCATTTAAAAACATGAACATTTTTTTGAGAATGTAAAATTGAAAAAATACGAGATTTAATTTATACAAAAAAAAAATTAGTAGAATGTTCAATTGTGCAGTTTTGTATTATAAAACAAAAACCAGTTTGAACTTATATGTCAAAATAACAAATATGGTTGTTCACTTTTTGCTAATAATATATTAGTATAAAGGTTTTTTTTAACTTTATTAATTACAAATATTTGATTATTAATTTCCAGGGCATAGAAAGAAATATATAATTTTTAAAGAAATGAATCCTCATAAGTACGAGAAACCAATTATATATTTAATTTATATTACTTAAATTAGAAAATCGCATGGAAACTTCTAAAGGTTATTTTATGCAGTTATTTTACTCCAAACCATTTTTTAAATTAATTTTGCACATGTACATCTTAGTTGATATACATGTAAATTTTTATTTAAAATACTCTTTTAACATTTAATATGACTAACAGATACTTTAAATTTATAATTTGATTTCATAATATACGTTCTTTTAATTTTGAAGTTTGTTTTAAGAAATATATTTCGATATTTCAATTTCTAATTTACTAAAAATAATTACAGACATTGTCGCTTACCTTATTGTACAATACCTTGATTCTCAGTTAAAATAAATTTGAAATCATCATCAGTGTTTGAAGACTTCTCAAAGAGAAAAACCTTTTGAATACACATACTCAAACACAGTTCTTTTATCTTGCCGGAACCCTCCCTTTCTCTCCGGTAGGAATTAATGAGGAACGAATGCTCCCGCTCTACTTTAATAGCCAATAGCACGTTAAGAAAGTAAAAGTATAGATACATACATCATAATTTTTCTCTCGCCACCAATTTTTTTTCTTCTTTACAATTTAATTTCCCCATTTGAAATGCAGCAAGCAGTGGTACACTGCACCTCCCCTCTTCAATTCGACCTCACTCTTCCTCCTATCACCCGACTTGTTTGGGTAACAGTAGCCGGATATAGAAGCACACCGCCATAGACTGACATGGATATAAATTGGTACTAAATCTTCGAGCGAAGTCTGCGCCGCTAACAACTAACATTTGAATTTGTAACTGTGCACGAATCCGATAAACGAAAATTCGAAGTCACAGATGTTCGAGGAGAATCTTGTAGACCTCAAGGTCTGCGATCATATAACTAACGAGCTAGAGCGAAAGAACAGCAGCTTGTGCTCTCCTAACCCCTGGCTGGCATCATCAACTAAAACTAACTATCTGCTATATCAACAAAGTTTTGATAACCTATTTTCCAGAGTTTGTAGTTTGAATTGGCACTGCTAAATATATATTACTTCACCGTAGATATAGTACACAAATCACATTGATATGTAGTCTAAATATTACATATAATCAAGTATGTACATATTAAAAATACTATATACACAACTATTAGTATCCCAAAAGTTACAATCTATATAAAGATAACTTTTGAAATAATAATTAATACTGATTATTTAATAATAATAATAGAATTAAAAATGATCCATTGATTTTCGTAAATATTTTTCCAACGATGAAAATTTTAAATCAAAATTCATAATTTAAAATTAAAATTAACAAATATAAAATTTAAGTTTTTTAATGTATTGACTATTCTATAATCCATATATTTTAAAAATAATATAACAATATGAGTACATATAATAAAGCAAATTATCAATAAAATCATATGTACTTTATATTAATAAAATAATAACCATTTAATTTATCTTAAAACTATTTTAAGTTAAAAAACAAAATTCTAGAAACCGTCTCAAAATATCTTAATTTATCCTTACCACTCTGATGACATTTTTAAATTAAATACAATATTACCTATGTTATACATATATAACTATAATATATAATGTAACATCATATTTTGATCTGATAAAATATGTCTAATTTTAATATTTTTATTAGTTTAATATGTCTAGTAGTGAAATATTAAAAAATATTCTTAGCATAAGAATGTTTAATTTACCAATACTATTTTCTGTTTGATTAAAAATTTATGTTTGGAACCCGTATTAAAACGTATTTCAAACAACCTATGACAAACAGAACTTTGTCATTATAAAATTATTTAGAAAAATCTTACTTTTAAATAAACATCTAAATTCATATATCAACTCTACGTTTTTCATATGTCCATAAATTTGATTGCAATATTTTAATATGTTCAATAATTTAACTAGAATTTTACAAGAATTTAACAATAAGAATATACAATAGCATTTGGATAATCTAATCTATAAAAGCAAATTTTTTGATTGATGACGTTAACCGTTTGTTGTTCGACATTATACATCAAAACATGACGTAAGTTTGTGGGTAGGATCAGATAGTGGTCAGTTGCAAATTCCTAGATGACTTATACTATTACAAAAGTAGCAAAAATACTTTCTTTTTGTCGAATCCTTCCTCACAATAGTGAACTTCTAAAAGAAATGGAACCAAAGTTTCACAAAATGACACAATATCTTTTATGTTCGCCTCTTAAAACAAGCCCATTATATGCGACTGAAACCACGAGAAAAACAATGAAGACTTTAACGATGAAGAAGATCTGAGAGGGTTTTCAATAGGATACTCTGCCAAGTCAACTACCATAATATGAGAAAGCATTTTGAAATTATTCATAAGGCTTTAGAATATATATTTAAATTTATGAAAATAATATGTAAATGAATACCTTTTACTTAAAGTATTTCTAAACTGTTACCTACACAATTTGTATTTTTATAAATTGAATTTTATCATTGTGTAAAAAGCTGAATTAATTTGCGTAGCACTGTTGTGTTTTTTATTCCATATTTTAAAAAAGAAAATAAAATATTGCATATCACTATAGAATGTTAAAAAATTATGATATCAAGAATTATAAAAAGTTTTTAATAATTTTAGAAAGAATCACAAACAAATATTTTTTTAAATAATAATTATTAAATTGTTTTGAATTCAAAAAGAAAATTTACATTTGTTAAATGCAATTAATTATATTACTTAATAATAGTTTTGAAAAAAGTATTAAAACTTTTCAGACCATATAAATCTGGTCATTTTTCGTATATCATTGTCAATCATAAAATAAATAATAATTACGTAGTATTATTTTATTTTTTTTGCTTAACTCATTTTACTTTATTTTTTAACAATATTCGTTATATTAAGAACAAAACCACACAACTGACCTTTGCCTATATGCAGTGTAGCACCCTCATATAGTACCAACAAGATTTATGTATAATAATATGGTTTAGTTAACTAGTTTAGGTAATTAAATACTGAAATAAATAACAGCTGCGATTTTTCTGACACTTGAACTTTTGCGACAAACAAAAGCGAAATAATAATTTTGGTAGGTTTGATAGCTATTATATTTTCCATACTTTTAAAGATGACATTAACAGATCATCATAATGAAATTGTTTTAAAGTTTAATTATGTTTTAACTTTATTCGAAATACAATTTTGAGTTCTGTTATCTTCATCATCATTCCAAGCGGAATTGCCACTTAACAAAATGCAATTTTGCATTTCTTTGATGCGTGCGTGCCCTTAATAGATGACATGAGAAATGCTTAAATAAAACAAGATGAAAGGAAACATTCATATTTACTGCTGACATTTGCAATAATTAAGGACTTATCACATGCTACATAAAAATGTTATTTACTTTACGTTAACTATCATATATCAAAGTGTCACTTAACTAATTCTATACACATATTTATCACAAATAAAGAAAATATATTTGCTGGAAACACTCGTATCCTTGCACCCTTGTTGAAGAGGGGAGATGATTGATTTTTAAATGGATTGCCAGGAATTTAGCCTTACGGCTAAGTCCAAGAAGAATGTCATCTATATATTATGTTTTTATCAAAAACATGGCATGAGTATTTGTCTATTTCGAGAGGTTACAGATGTATTGGTTTATTGATAAAGTGGTCCACTTTCATTAATTAATTGGGACATCGCTAATATATCGATAAAATAGGAATTTTAATCCATTGTTTAGAATTTTTTGTATAATATTTATTTTAAAGTAAGCTTTAAATATATTATTTAAAAAAATTAACACTTTACAACCATAAATCAATTACTCTTGAAATGTCAAACTATTTATTTGGAATATATTGTATCAAAAAACAGTCCTTATCCTAATTTTACTAATTCGATGCATTTGAAAATTTCAGAAACCACATTTAAAAGAGACACATTTTTAACGTTTTTAAAAAATATTAGGTACTTACTGTAATGGTATTGTTTGCTTAATATTTACTCAAGGACTTCTAAATAGTAACGCTATTACTATTTAGAAGTTACTATTTAGATGTTCCTATTTAGAAGTCCTTGATATACTTAACTGTAACTCGAAATAAATTAGTTTTGCAAATAAAATTAAAAAGATTTAGTCTTGAATAGTAAATATAATTATTTTAAATCATATAATATACGGCCTTGCGCCATGATCATGAAAAATACACAATATTACATTAGAATCAAACATAAACAATGTTTTTCAAGTTTAATATCCATGACATCATTTAAAAATTAGCAATGACATCACAATATGACATTTAAATCCATGACATCACAATATGACATTTAAATCCATGATATCACAATATGACATTTAAATCCATGACATCACAATATCACATTTAAATCCATGACATCACAATATTTTTGCCTGAATGAAGGACATTCAACATTATTCAATAATGTATAGAACCTTTTTAATACCAAGTTAATATCCAGGTCCGTAGCTGTAGTTTTCAAAGTAGTTAGGCCACTGTCAAAAAGGACACTTTTTTGTTTAAGAATTTCAACTTTTACAATAAAAAAACTATTTTTTCCGGGCTCCCCATTAAAAGTTCTCTTGGGTCCTATGTTTTTTAAAGTGGTCCGGCATTGGTTGTGATAATCGTCCCTGTGCTACTGCCCTGATATCATATATAGATCCATGGAAAAACATGGAAAATCGAATGTATAATCAAATTAAATATACTCAAGAATGTATTTAGGATTTCATAAATTAAAAATAATAAATAATTAAATAACATTTTCCTAACAATCAATGATATTATTCATAATGTCAATCCTCATGTTAAAGATCTCCAATAGACTAGTAACTATGGTTGTTGTTTTTATAATGTTGCTTAATTTGTAGAGCTTCTTTAATCATCTATTTCTGTACAAACTAAACGATAACATAATCCAACCGTCACCCGAGATTCTGGGGTGGACATTTTTAACATGATAAATAATCTATTTTTTACGAGATTCACTTGATTCACATTATGATTAATTTAATTGTTTGTTAAAATCTTGAGTTTATTTAATATGATATACGTAGTTCATTCGAGTTGCCATGGATATGATATCGAGATTGTATTGATTATTGGATCATGATAAATATTATACATTCATAAGAACGTAATGTGATCGATGAGTTTTAACGTAATTTAGTAAATGAATTATTGTGAAACTTAAATGAGACTAATTCGATTTATTAAATATTTGACAACCATGAATTCATTTTATATATAAAATAGTTAATTAGATTATAAATACAGGGACCTCGTTTCCAGGGGGGCCAAGGGGGCCGCCAGGGGGGCCATGGCCCCCCAATAATTTTTGAAAATGCCCTTTTTTGATATTTAATTTTGTTGAATTGATCAATTTACTTTTAATTACACATTTCCAAACAACTGAGCGATTCCTGTGAGTGATATCTGTGTCTATTTTTAGAACAACGGGAAGTGGTGGAGAAGGTCTGTGCACTCCATGAATACAGGCGAAAGATTTTCGGTGAAGTTTAGTAGTAAGCTATGTAAATTGAACTATATCCCACATCTATACCGTTATTAACTATATATGGAACCCATGACGTTATGTTGATTATAGTATTTTTTATCATATATGAGTATATTTTTGTATATTAATTGCCAACTCTCATGCCTGGTCAATAATTAAATGTATGATCTTTGAATAATAATGCTATGTTCAACTTCCTCATTCAAGTTTTTCATTTTACCCCATTAGAAAAGTGCCCCTTTTTAGGTTGGCCCCCCCAATCCTTGACACCATCCGAGATCCCTGAAATAACCCTTTTTAAAATATAGATTTTGTTATAATTAATATAAATAATTGTAAAAATTATAATCCCTTATTCAGATAAAACAAATAGTTAATTAAGAAAATTTTAAAGCAAAATTTATAAGTTTGTAAAGAAATGAATTTGTTTTATATAATAAAATCTGTAGCTATTAAATCTATTTATTTTATTTTCAAAACTTATTTTGCCAAGAGTTATAGATGTCTAATTGTTGTCATAAACTTAACTTATAGACTTCATAAAACATCTTTATAAGAGATAAACTTTAGAAAAATGTCAGAAAAAGTCATAGAAAATGTGTTATATGTCTATATAACTCAGAAATGAAAAAGAAAATAGCATGACATGGTTCTCTTTTCTATAAAATTCATAAATTTATATTTAAGAGTTGTCGCAAATTTTTATAAATTTTAAAATTTGGATTTTCATATTATTCTTTATTGTATATAGCTTCAAACAAAATTCTATTAAAGTATTAATTGTTTGAATCTTTTTGTTTTATCTTTTATCTTATTAAGGAAAACTTTTCAAACAAGTTTCATAAATGTAGATGCAAATGATTTATAAAGATTTAATTTTTTCATAAAGATATATATTTATGATAAGCTAGATATTGTGTGAATTCGATATCTAATAATATCTGTAAGATAGAAGACCTCATTGTCTCAAAACTATGGTGTCTGGGAAGGGTTGTCTGTGGATAACCCACATATATTACATATCCAGCCAATCCCACATATCCTATATATCCCACATATCCTATATATCCCACATATCCTACATATCCTACATATCCTACATATCCTATATATCCTGCATATCCTACATATCCTACACATCCCACATATCCTACATATCCTACATATCCTACATATCCCACATATCCTACATATCCCACATATCCTACATATCCTACATATCCTATATATCCTACATATCCTACATATCCTACATATCCTACATATCCCACATATCCTACATATCCTACATATCCTACACATCCCACATATCCTATATATCCTACATATCCTACATATCCTTCATATCACACATATCCAGCCAATTCCACATATCTCACATATCCCACATATCCAGCCAATTCCACATATCTCACATATCCTACATATCTCACATATCCTAAATATCTCTCAT
>JAUZNC010019170.1:0-25725 GCA_034780395.1 Vannuccia rotundouncinata
ACTTTTAGAAGAAATCTTCTCAAATTATTGCAGAACATAATTTGAAGATATTACAGAAGTTATAGCTTAAGAGTGATATGATTCTGTAAAATTTCCATTTTAATTATCGTACTTCCGTAATTTAACAAATATATAATTGATATACTTTATTATTAATACATTTTTTAAAATATTTATAATCTGTAATTAATGTATTATTGTTATATTGTAGATCTATATTATAAATTTAACTATAGGTCTCTAAATTTGTATACTTTTTGAAAATTTTGTAAATAATCTTATGTATTACATATACATTAAATAATATATTATAATTTTTGTTTAGTATTTATAATATTAGTATTTATTATATATTCGTTAATGGAGTAAATTATAATTTCATGATATATTTCATGATAAATTTTATTTTTCATGATGTACCTATACATTATACTCTACTAATAATTTTCGAAATGCTGTATATTATTTTTTATTGCAATGTAATTATGTAGCTGGTATAATCTAATTTTAGATTTTTATCAATAAGTTAATGAGTAGTTAATTAGAAGGTATCATTAAGTTTAATTAGAAATTAATTAGAACGTCGTATTAATTTAAATTAGATTTTAATGTGGAATTGGAACAATTTAATTAGAAGTTAATTAGAAGTTAATTAGAAGTTAATTAGAGGCTGGTATTAAATTTAATTGAGTTAATTAGAAGTTAATGTGGAATTGGAACACTTTTTAAATTAGATTTTAATTAGAAATTTCCGCAAGAATGCAGGTAACTTTGAGTCGCTACCCAACTTCTATGATATAATCTTTTAGAAACCGAAATTTGTCGTTCTGGGGACAAACTACATTTTGAAATAAATACAATCAAAGGTAAATAAAATAGAAATATAATTACAATCATTATAACATTGTTTATTTAAGAGTTTACAACTTAATCATTTTTTATAAAACTAGTACTACTTACTACATTATATTGTCAACTATCCTTCAATCATCTTGTCATCATATAACTATAAAATATTTAAAATCTAAACCTATATACACAAAATAGATTTGTCGTTCTTATGTAATAATTATTCTTTCTTGGTCGACCTGTTTTTTCAACTTTATTTCATTCCCCTGATGATGCGACGGCGTGCTGCCTCGTGAAATATATCGCGTTTTACTATTTTACTATTTACTTGCCGCAGAACAAGACATCTCATTGTTTCAAAATATATTTAGTGGTTATAATTCTTGACTATAATAAATAAAATATATAATAATGTGTATATAAAGCTCGAAATATATATGTTTACAAAAAAAAAGATTTTAATCAATTTTGAGGTGTAAATACTTAAATAGTCCAACGGATGTCCTAAATTTCAGAAAAGGCTCATTTATACTGCCCAATTGTTTTGTCTCCTTATTTTATTAAAGTTTTGTAGATATGTGTTACAAAAACTCGAGCTGGACCATAAATATAGTTGCTTTTATGTTCCTCAACCTAAAATATGCAAAAATACATGAACATAAATTTAATTACATTTAAAATTTTTATACTTTGTAATACTTTATTTATTATTTGTAATATTTTAATAGCATTTAATTTTAATTTCTATTAAAATACACTGAACCCTTACATACATAAATGATTAAATTACGCGCTTTCAAATGAGTGACCTTGAATGTGTTGTGCAAATTGAGCAAATGTGCAAAAGGAGCGAAATTGTATCGGAAAATTAACCTGTTGATTTAGCAATGAAATTATTTGTAAAAATTAAAAATCAATATTCCATGTGCAACAAAGTGGGAATGTGCAAAAAGGGCAAGTCATTAATTTTTGTGCAAAAATGAGGAAATGTCCAACGATTTCTTCATATAGGGCTAAGTGAAGACCCAAATGGTAAAGGAGGGTATATCTATTAGCTGTCGTGGATTTGACATACCAAATGCACCCGAAGTACAATGCATCTTCTTTATCAAATGAAATCGCATTCGCCCTCCTCTTAATTCGAAAATTGCCTTCTTTTGCCGACAACTTCATATCAGCATCTAGTTCTTCTCGTGTTCCGGAAAAGGATGCGTCACAAAAAATGCTTGAGTTATGTTTCAGCGTGTCATTTGAATAATGTTGCAAGCCTTTTACGATTTATTTCAAAGTTCCTGGTGGATATTTTGATCCATCCTTCTTGCGAAATATTGCATATCATAATTCAACTCATCATTTGTCATCTCTTCGAGATCCTTTGAAACCTTATTCGGGCTACTCAACATGATTTTCCATTCGTTGTGTCACAACTTTCTTCCTTTGTTATTCTTCTTCAGAAGTAGCAGAAAGTCTTGAGGTGGTTGGTTGTTGAATATCTTGTGGTAATTCATAATCATCGTCCAAGAGATATTATAAAAAAATGTTTTCTATAATATCGCTCATCATGAAATAATTATTTAAATTTAAAATAAACTATGCATATTATAATAAATTATCAATTTCACTTGTGATTGACTTAATAGACTTAATAGTCGTGAATTAAATCATTTACGTGTGAAATATCACTATTTATTATAATATATTTTCCAAGGTTTATCATATATATACTTAAAATAATTTTAAAAAATTAAATGTTCACGTGCTTTCAAGATACAAAAATAAGGCCATGTTTGTTTCAATGCTAGACAAATATATTTATTTAAAAATAATACGGCTGAGAAAATTATAGTGGTAATTTTTTATAAATAACTGTGAAATTTATTATTGATTTATCGAGAATAGACAAATATAATATTAATTAAATTAACATGATTTAAAAATTAATAAAATTACATAAGTAAAATGATAACACAGAATGGTACCTACACATTGATTTGTCAGAGAAAACACCCATATCATTGGGAGTTGGACTATATAAATGTAATTAAACAAGTGCAGAAGGTTTTTTCCCATCAATTTGGAATTCCAAAAGTTATTAGAATCACAAACATTTTATAGGGTTTTCTGTGTTTCTACTACCCTACTATTATCAGGGTCAAAATTCACAACAAATTTTTATTGGTCAATACATTTGATTGGTCCTTGTTCTGATTATATTAACGAAAGATTTTAGATTTATCTTCCCCCCGCTTTTATGAAAAATGGCAAAATCAAATTCAGAAGAATTTCAAGTATTTCTCTTAAATAACGAAAATAGCAAGAAACACCTTGATAGCTTAACATTGTCCTTTCTCATTCAAATTCACTACTTATCATTCAGTTCTGAAGAAGAACGTCTGACAACATTTTCAAGATGGCCTCACACATCCCCTTCAGCTGAAAACATGAGTAAAGCAGGATTGTTTATGGTTAATGATGACAACGATACTGCTGAATGTTTTGCTTGTGGAAAAAAATTAACTGACTGGGAGCCTTCAGATATTGCTATGAACGAACATCAAAAGTTTTCTCAAAATTGTTTGTTTGTAAAATTCAATCGATATTTGAATAAAGAAATGGGTGAACTTGAAATCATTACATTCGCTAATAATGTCGGAGATCAATTAAAACCTGTTCAACAACTTTGTTCAGATGAAAATCCTGTATTCAAGTTTGCATGTGGTTTAAATCATGACAAGGACGTCTTGACAACATTGATATTAAGGAAATATTTTGACAGAGGATCTTCTAATAAGGTATTTTGTCATTAATCACGATGGTTAATGTAATTTATATAATATAGGATGTATTGAAAAAATGCGTTTTTTTAATTCAAACATTAATCCAATATATAATAATTAAATAGTAACTACATAGTATAGTACACAATAATAGTTCATATTAAATAGAAAATATTTCACAAACATATGTGTAGAAATAATCAATTTCAAAAATTAACCTTATTTTCAATAAGTTCCCTGCGCAGTGTGATTGTGCAGGCATTGAACATCTTGTTAAGCAACCTGGCCAATAGTTAATTGAGATGGTCCTGCAGAAAGTCTCAGATCTCTTGAACATTGTTAAATACGATGTTGTGATAGCTAACTTCCATGTTGCGAAACAAATCTACCGAACATGTTAAGATCTGGGGAGTAAGCCGAACGACTAAGGAACTCTGGTTATGACATTGTCCCGAAGAAAACGTTCTGTGATGTGAGCTTTATGAGGGTGAGCATTATCATGAGTGCAAGGCAGACGCTCTATCGGGAAGCCGTTTTGAGAGAGGTTGTTAAAGCAGTTTTGTTAAAATGTGTTTAAAAAGAATGTTTTACGTATGAGTTTGTATATATTGAAAAACTCACCCTTTCCGGACACCCTATAGTTTAATAATTTAGTTACAGATAATTATTTTTAATAGCTATATAAATTTTTAAACACCAATTTCAATAATTCTTTAATAGTTCTTCAATTAATATTAATTATTATTTATTTATTTATTTATTTATTTATTTATTGTTTCACCTTTTTTCAATACTAAGCAAAGAAAATATATTTATATAAGGGATATCCATATATAGTTTGATTCTTTAAACTCAGAACTGGTTTATCTGAAAACCCGCAGGTAAAATCGCAATTGATAATAGTCATTGTTAAGTGAAGAGGAGCCCTTGAAAAAACTACTCGTTCCTCCAGAATCTTAAGTATCTGAGTATTTTTTTCTTAACTTGAAACATACAACCATAAAAACTGATGATATGAATACTTAAAACTACTTCTAATTAAATTCAAAAAATGTTATAAATGTCACAAAATCTACCTATATTCACTGAAAATTATAATAATGATTTATTTATTTTTTAAACTAAGTTTCTTACAAATATGGAATCGATTTTTTTGAATTTTTATAGTATTCAGAACTTTAATAATATCAATAATAATAATAATAACACTTATAAAGTAAAACGCTCTTTCGTAATTCCAAAATATTTATATGATATTTTGAATTATATTGTATCGTGAATTCCATAGTTCAATATTATAATTTTATAAACTTATATTTTTAAACAGGTTTATGAAACAAGAAGATCTTTAGTAGAGGATAGTCTGAAAGCAGTTTTGGATAAACCTCTTTTAGTATACTTGAAAGGGATTCACGATTTGCTGATCAAATTGGTAAATGATCCAATCAAAATTCAACTTCCAACTGGTAATCAAGTTCAAAAAGTTCAAAAAAAGAACCATGAAGAACCCAACAATCCAATTAAGAGACAAAGCGGAGTTGATTTTGATACAAATGAAAACAGTTCAACAATGAAACAAACAGAAGGCGAACGTCTCTACAATGACAACATGAGGCTGATTGCTCGAGGAGCTTGCAAAATTTGTTATAAACGACGAGCCAATCACGTGATCATGCCGTGTGGACATTTGTCGTTGTGTGAAGACTGCAGACCAGAAATAACTGAATGTCCACTTTGCGGAACAAAGTCAACCAAAATCCTCAAGGTTTTTACATGTTAAAAATTTGTAGATTGACTTATTAACGCGAGTGAGTCAATCAATACGTTATCGCATTATTGTATTGGTCGTCATACATAATTAAACTAATTGTTTAATCATGGTTTGATAATACAATATAAAACAAGTAAGAGCTTCATTATTAAAATACTTGTTTTGCTTTGTAAATAATCTTTTAAAAATAACTTACCATCTCCAAAATAATATTAAATCATATTGTCTTGAAACGAGCTAAAATACTCCGATTATATTTATTAATTATTAATAAAATATATTATTTCAAATTACAATATTTCTTTGGTCATAATTATGGTCATTTTATAAAATAATAATTATTTAATTATAATAATATAGTTTGAATATATTTCAAAATATTTACAATTAAACGAATTTCGACATTTATATATAATAACATTGACACATCTTTTCAATATGAAAGTATCTTTATTGTAAACGAAATGATCTTAATACAATTTTAATACTATTATAATAATGTATAATAAAACCATATTAAACTAATTTCGTCACTAATTCAATTATATTTTATATTTTTGTTGGAATTTCTGTCTATTTTAGAATATATTTCAATGCTAAACACAAATGACACAAATGAGTTCAATGTACTTTCAATAATGTACTTATAATGAGAATGTATTTATTTATTTGTAATATGGTTCTGATTATATTTATACTGAGTACCTGTTAAACAAACGGATTGTATAACATCCATTTAATACGTATTTTTCAAATAAACCTTTATGTATCATTAGATTTTGAAAGAAAAAGTTTATTTCTTGGAAATAGATAAAAAAAGCGATATATATTCGTAATAAAATTGTACATTTTGAACTTTCAATAATTTTTTCACAATGGAGTAAAAACGACCCGATGTGTATTGTTTAATAATATTTATAAATAATATTAGATTACATTTAATATTTAAATTTCTATATTTTATTTCAATTACTAAATACTGATAATTGTAATACTAAATATTAATAATTACTCATTTTTCATTATGTAGAAAATATATAAAAAATTTTATTGGATTTTATAATAAAGTCATGAAAAAATTAGGAAACTTCTATAATTAATATGCAAAATATTAAGAGATTAAAAATTTACCTTAATTAATTTATTTATAAAAATTAAAACTAGACATTGCTCAAAGAAAATGTTGTGACAAAGAAAATCATATTGAACATGTATGATAGCATATTTGGTGCAATATTTGTAATTCAATTTAAATCCTTTGGTTTTATATCATATGAATCTCCCTGTTGAAATCAGAATTTAGATCCCTTTATTCATTTATTTAATTTATTAATATAAAAATAGAAGAATAGAAGTAATATGGATAATTATATTAGTTCAACGTGACTTTATTTATTTATTACAATGACGTCTATTCTATTTTAGTCAGAAGTTTCTGTATAATATATATAAATGTCAATGTCCCTTTATCTGTGTATTCAATTTAAAACAAATAATTTATCAATGGATCGGCATAGGATTTTTAATTGGAATAGATTCGTGTATTTTAAGGAGAATGTTGTGTCAAATTAAATGTCACTGAAATGAAAACAGATTACAACAGTTTTTATTCATGACAGGTTGCAGTCTATAACTTATAATGATTTACTTCCCTTATTTTTCTGATGTAATATTACTTTTAATCATAATTGATACCTACTTTTTATGCAGATTGTAATTTTCAATTGGGATATTTGTAATTTCTAATTAAAGATTATCATTCATTTTGCGATTTAATTATTCAGATAGTCGAAAGGTATTGATTTATTTGGTTTGTTTATAAAATAAAGATTGTCAGACATTTGGTTCACTTGGAAGAATGTCGAACAATATCCTGAAATTAGTTTAGATCACCCAGTAGGCTAAAAGGATCTTAGAAGTGTTTGTTACTGGAAATACAAATCTGTTAGCCTTGAGCAGTTTTTCACAAAACATGTTTAAAGTACGCAATTACTGGAAAAAAAATAGTCATACCTCAAAAACCATTCGTTCTTCATTAATTCTACCGTCCACACTCCCACCCACCTCATTTATTACCCAAAAAAATAGTTTGATATAAACCTTTGTATTACAAAAAATCATAATTATAAAGAAAGAACGTTTTCCTAATTATTAGTTACTTACTATAATTGATTAATTATTTGTAAAAATAGTGCAATTAATTGAAACATCAAAAGGGATGCATGGCAACAGTATTTATATAACAATCTTTACATATAACAACTAGAAGTATAAAATACATATATAAATTGAATACATTATATACAGATCAGTAAAGTGCATGTAAATTAATATAGTGAACTTGGTGCAATAGTTGTACAGAGAAGAAGTATGATAGGGATTGCAGTATTAAATTGTGCCTAAAGGTTACATAATGTATATAATGTATTTATTCCTATTACTTTTATTACATCGAAATGTCTTCACAACTCGAACAGGTGGACAACTTAGAACGAAAACTAAAACATATTGGATTTGCATATTGATTCTTCTTTATAGAAATAACAAACATAACATTATCAGTATCAACGTATATTGTGGACCCAAAGTAAAAATATGAGGCTGGCAGCATTGTTGGTGCCAAATTTCTTATTTGATTTATTTATTCCATCCATATAGTTTGTTTTATCGAGTACTGGTGGATTAGCATATTTGCTGACTCTGTGATCATAGAATTGACATTTCCGATATATTCAAGTTGTTCTCCCCTGCTTAAGGGTTAGTAAACGTTTGAGCATAGAGTAAGGAGTATAGAGTATGGTCTCTATGGTAGTTGCTAATGACGTTTTAATTTTTTTTCATTTTTATGGTTACACTAAATATTTTCATAAAATGTTATCATATTTTTACAAAAATAATTTATTTTACATTTAAAAGTATGTGTTACACTATTTTATTGCATTGCACTTTAAATAAATAGAAATATTACAAAATTCGATTCGTTTTGTTTTGTTTTAATAAAGAACATTACGCCATTTTAATCTTGGATAAACAATTGCGAAATCATATTATCTGTGGATTAAAAATGAAGTGTTTTGTTCAGATTTTGGGGGCAGCAACAGTCATAGCATTAAAAGTTTGCACTTTCCTGAATTGAAATAGAGATTCCTCAAGATATAGAAAGGCAAATATATTATTTACATATAATTACATCTATATTCCACTAATTATTTTTTTAATCAAACTATTAAATAATTAAATTATTAATTAATTACATTATTAATAACAACCAGATATATTTTCTTAATAAATTTTAAAAAAATAGAATTTCAAAACAGAAATACTTTTCATTTATATAGGTACGTTTTTATGACTAGTTTATGTAGTAAAATTATGTATAATGTACCATTGTAATCATTAATTGTATTTGAATTTCAATCAAAAAATCTTGAAAATAGACTCTTTTATTTGATTTATTTTTAAATTTTATCAGAATTAAATTTTATTTTCATTTATATACACGATATTATGCTGCTATTATTATGAACCCTTAACATAATAGGTTTCTCATTAACAAAAACATTTTTATTATTATAAATTATAAATTTTAAATTATTATAAATTATTATTATGTAACTGTTTTGAATTTCTAACAAAAAATCATGAAATAAACTCCTTTCTTTTGATTCTTTCCTAGACGATGTATTCGATCCTGCGGAGTGCGCGTCAGGTACAGGTCCTCAGTTGGGGCTTTTGTGGCGATCTGCTCTGTTCTGATGGCGCCTCCCTCGGCCCTTCGCCCTGATTTCGCAGGACGATGGTGAATATCTACGGCGACTTCTAGTATTTACTCTGAACCAGCATCCTGTATAGTGTTTTTAGTGTCACTCGCATTTTATTGTGTTGCTTTCACAGTTAATAGTCGCTACTCGACTTATACATATGCCTCAGTCGCCGGAATTTTATGTCACGCTTTGTACCTCATTTTACATAATGTCGGTCTTTGTTTCAATCACATCGATGATTTATTTATCTGCATCGTCTGATTTAATCGAGGCTGATTGGGATTACTCTTCATTGTTATTGAATTCTATATTAAATAATAAAAATAAAAGATATTGAACATAATTTCTAAATATATTGTACAGAAAATTTTGTAAATTTCACAAAATAACGGCTCTGATGTTGTACCATTATTTAATTATTTTGAACTTAATATGTTACATTGTTTTATTTTCTAAAATTTTGTAATTTTAATTTGTAATAATTAATAATAATAATGTCTCTAAATGACCTTACTATATTTATATGATTTTGGTTTTACGATTAACTTTGACTGACCCCCTTATACTTCCCAATTGTGGTTAATCCTGACACGTAATCAGATGTTATATCCTTTGTGCCTTTTCATATTCTGATGTTGCATGATATTTGTAATTAATTATATTCCTGTTCCTTTCAAGTTCAATTTCTTCTGCTGAGATGATTGTCCTCACAAAAGCTATATTAATCATACCTATTTGCACATAGACCATTTTCTCAACAATATAATATTATATATAAATATTACTTTTTAATAATTTTTTATTTATATCATTTTGCTTTAATTAAGATTACTGTTAAAGAAAAAGATTTGTGCTAATATTATGCCTTTTATGTTCTGAGGGATATCCAGGGAAGCTGCCCTGGGTAACTTCTAATCTAATATAGACTGTTTACTGTCGAAAATGTTGAGTCTAATCTATAAGTAAAGTCAAATTGCTTATGAAGCTTCTAATCCATTCGACAATGCCTCAAAATACCGTTATGCCAAAGAGGAGGACTAAGCTTTTCTTTGGTGGTTGTTGGTATCCGTCAAGGTTGAAATGTTGAATTTTTCCTAGTTGGTCAGTGGTCAATATTCTTCGTCAGAATTCTGCTTGTGCTGAATGGAGTTTCCTAAAGTGTTGAAGCTACAAGAAGAGTATCTTCTGGATAATACATTTAGTAAACCTTGCATCATATTGATTGTGACTCAGATGGATTTACCTGTATTTTGTAGGAATGTTGGCGGCTTGTTTCCATGTTAGATTGATAAGGTTGAGGAGAGCTAGAGTCATCTGTATTGGACTAGTTATTAAAGATGCGTGGGTGGAGTAGGAACTAATTTATGGTGTATGGTAAAAGGTCATGAAAGGTCACTCCAATGTTATTTGCAAAATTTATGAAATTTTAAAATTAGTGCCAAAAGTTTTGTTTATTTGGAGTAGATAACAGTACAATCGAATTCTCCGTATGTTATTTAGTACTAATAGCAATTAAAATTATTGAAATCACTTACTGTCTTGATAAAAATCAAAGTAATGACAAAAATCAATGAGTGCCAATCAGGTTTTTAATTTTAAAATCGAATCCTCCATATGCAATATAGTACTATTTAGCCATTAAAATTATTGAAATCTCTTACTGGCTTGGTGTAAAAATCAAAGTATTTTTTATTCGTTGACGTTTTCTTTAATTTCTTTTTATTTTATGTTGGTTAACGTTTGTTCCCACGTCTAGACTCTCCTATTTGTATTATCTCTATTTTCAGGGTGCGTATAAAATTAATTAATTAATTTAATATATTATATTATACTTTGAATAGTAATATTATCATGAATTATAGTTGACTAATTAGAAAAAAAAATACAATTCAAACTTCTAAAATAATTCATGTCTATTTACCATATTTAATTATAATTGTGTATAATACTAGAGAATGACTGTTATTCACACGATGACAGAGTTCTATGTAACGTTGTAGAGTTAAACTACCTCGAGAACTATTTTTCAATTTTGATAATCAAGAGAAATTAATTAGACGGAAATTATACGTTATCCTAAAAAAGTTAAAAACAATTACGTTGGAAAGAATCCCAGCCAATCATGCCTATTGTTTGAAACCCCTATTTTTAAAATGTAGCCGAGTATTAGTTCACAACGCCCTGTTTTACACGTGTAATAGAAATTTAAAACCCACAGTGCAATTTTACACCGATATGTATGTTAAATTACACGAATTTTATCTTAAATGTAAAATTATGCTGCTTTTTTACCAGTTATGGAGAGATTTTCGACGATGCTATATTTAAAAAAACGGGTACGTAGCACTTCGCCGAATCGCATTTCGCCCGAATGTTTAAAAATAATTGAGGGTCATTCTCACAAATAAATGGTGAAACCTCACTAAACTGTCAAATAAATTTCATAAGACAATATATTTTTGGGTATATTTTTATATTAGCCCCGATTTCAGGAGTACGTAGTGTATATATTTTATTATGAGATATATTTTATTTGACTTATTATATCGCTATTCAAAGTTGCATTGTAACATCTTTAACTGTGAAAAATTGTATAGAAAACATTTTGAACTACCACCTTATTAATCTGTTTTAATCCTACGTTAATTTTATGTATTTAAATGTGATTTTGTAAGTATATTGCATTTTTTATTTATTCGAATTACTATAAATCTGAAATATATATCTAAAATCCCTGAAACCTTCATAACAAAATTGTAAATAAAACTAAATAAAACTAGTTATGAGATTTTTTCACATTGTATATTGAAATTAGCGTATAAATTTTTTAACTATGCGGAACATGCTTTTATATTCAATGCAGAAAACTTATAGTACCTAATGAATATTTAGAACAAATTGAATACCTACTGTAGAAATTTTTTAATAAATTGTAAACATCATGCTCATTTTATCAAAAATATATATTAATGTCTAAAATATATTTAATAATCTCCAAAGATTTTCAAAATAGAAGATAGTTTAACCAACTTAATTATTAAAGTAGAATGATTCACTATAATTCGAATTTTCTTTCAGAAAAATATCTACTAAAAATACAATCTTGTGAGAATGGCAGAATTGTACATATTTTATTCAATATAATTATTAAAATATTTAGTCCGAAATATTTTTATTTTTCATAGGTAGATAGATAGGTATAGCATTATTTTTAAAATTATATATTTTACTTCAAACATTTTCTAAAAAAATCAATAATTAATTATATTATTTAAGTTTATGTATCGACCACTTTTTTAATACAATAATTTATTTGCTATATCAAAAGAATTACAATTATTACACAATAATTTTATATTTTATACATTCAAAATATGTATAAATATTGAAACAGATACAATACAAAAGTTAGTTTTAATTATGTACAGTCAGGGTATCTAAATATTATGTAATAGAAGAAGGAATAATAGTTAAATTTTTACTGGAATGAAAACTTACACCACCACGTTAACATGTAATTGATACGTTCATGCATCAAAATATTGACGGGAAATATTATACATGACTTGTCATAGTGGTGAATAAATTATTATTATTATTATTAAGAAGTAATAAAATGGGTACAAACAAAACCGGTCTCGTTACAATTTTTTTATTATTAATTAATTTTTGCGATTTTTGAAAATGCTTCACCTAAAATATGATTATCACTTATTCGACGAAATGCGATTCGGCGAAGTGCTACGGCTCAAAACAGCAGCGTCGTTCAATTTTTTGAATAGTTTTTGATACATGAACGACAACGTACAAAAACTATATTGAAGTAAAAATAAATAGATCTTCTGGAGCAGCATTTGAAATGTGAGAAATAATATAAAGTTAAAAAGCACAATCTCCTAAAAAACGTATATTTTTCACAAATATTCGGAAGTAAACTTCTCTTTTCAAGTGAGATAAAAAATAATGATAAGACATAGTGAACATGGTAATATATAACAGGGCCGATTGCGTAATAAAATCAAATGTGATCAAGAGTGAGAGGATAAATCGATAATTAGTTGGGTAAAATATGTAGGAATGATTAATAATAAAATGGGCAATAAAGAACAAACTATGAGTCATGATGAAAGGAGTAAAAGAGTTAAAAGGGAACGTCAATATAAAAATATATAAGAGCACTACAATAATGAAACACAAATACCAATTAGTAGATCAGGTGCATGAGCTCCTCTCTTTCCAGTTTACTATTAATAGCCGGTTTCCATTAATAGTAAACTAGATGAGAGGACCTCATGCACCTGATCTACTAATTTGCATTTGTTTTTTATTATTGTAGTGCTCTTATACATTTTCGTGCATCTTATATATTTTATATATATTTATATTGACGTTCCCTTTTAATTCGTACAATAATGCCCTGTATATATATTACTCTAATTGTATTTATAAATTATATGTCTTTAAGAATAAAATATTTCCTACTCCAATACTTTTATTTTTATAATCTTCAATATTATCAACTTTTATCCCTAGCTGTAAATGTAGGCCGTGGATAATAATTTGTACCTGTATTTGTGAATTACCATTGCACATATAAGTAATATTTAAAATTTTTAAAATAATTCTCAGTTCTCATTCAGATTTATTTGTGATCTATTTTTCTTTCTACAATCCATGACAATTTACGTCAATGAAACCGAATTACTACAAAGTGGATTCAGAATTTTCATAAATAAGGTAGATAACTTTTTTACTAATGTATTAGTTTTTGTATTTATGTTACATATCGAAGTATGTCAGAGATGCATACATAATAAAAGTAATCAAAATAATCCCTTCTTTTAATATTGAACTTTCATATTTTTAAATTTTCCATATTATTTATTGTATGTATCTATATTTATTGCAATTTGATAATCTTTTTTATAATAATTTAATATAAATTTTGAAAATTTACCAACAAATTTATATTTTGACGACATAATCAATCAATCGCAATTTGCTAATATATTTAATTGTACTAAAGGTCTCTTAATTTATTTTATAATTTTTTTATTATAATAAAATATCATTGTTTTCATAATATAATATAAAATATTCATTTGTGTACGTTCTTGTATGTTTATTTGTATATTTATTATTTATTTTAATATAATTATAAAAATATATGATTAAATTGTTTACTGTGAAGACAGATGCTTTGGCAATTAAAAATAATTAGCGCCATGAAACATGAAATTTTCCACTTTGGAACTGTTACCCCTACTATACACTCAACTGACATGTACAGACATTCCGGCATCAAACCTCTTTATAAGACTCTTCATCAGAGCCGCCTTATGACACTTGGACACATTATGAGGTAGGCCGACGACGGAAAATGTGTCCTCAAACCCACCTTGATTTTATTTGGTTTTGGTTCTGGACAACCCCTCTAGCGATCAGCTCCACAGGGGTGTGGTTAGTTACTGGTGCATCACTAGCACTCTGACATGTGAAATTTCAACCCTTCACTTAAACAACTTTAGACGGCCTTTCAAATTTCAAGATCTATTGGGAGATTTATTCATGATCTATAATTTCAACTGTGATCGATCTTATATTTCTTTGTACCCTTGTAATCGACATGTATTTCATTTTTCTAGTATGTTTATTATTGTTATAAATATTATATAATACATTTTCAAATCTTTGTTATGTTATTCGAAGAAATTTAGTGGTTGGTTTTGTATATTATTTAACAGATAGGAAAGAATTAAGGTTTCTATGTTGTTCTTTAGTTCGGAGAAATTCATCTATAAATATAGTTTAGTTATAAGTACATTGTTTTCGAGTCTTTGGGTTATTGACTATATAATAATAAATTTTAGAAAGTCAATACAATTATACCTGAAATGGTATTTTATAAAATTAAATACGGTTCTCATAAATATGGTATTCCAAGTAAATATATTTTTATACCAGCTAAATTAGATTTGTTAACAATATGTAGTAATTTATGTGTTTTTGCTTTCATTTTATTTTTTTAGAATATTTATTAGTATACTCTAGTCGTTTTTTAACCTGTGGATTAAAAAATTTCATTATTGGATCGAGATAATACCTATGTGCAGTAGTTATTCAACTTTAACATTGGTAAAAAAGTTACTGTAAGTATGAGTGGGGTAAAAAATTACCCCAACTGAACTAATTTTAATTTTGCAAAGTGTTTGTTACCGTTTGTTACCTCATATTTTATAATCTAAAGCGGTTTTGCATTAGGTTTTCTTTGTTCTTTTGGCGAGGTTTTAGGTTGTGAATTCTCTAGAGGGAAGCGTGCCATATCGCCACCCTCCCAAGTCGCCACCTTATTGTTTATAGCTGGAAACTTATTCCCTAATCACCGCGCTGTTTTGCAGTGGCAAATGGCCACTGTCAGGAGTCTTATTTCGACCCCCACTATCATCTCATTGACGTCGTCTGGATAGAAGCTCAAATGAAGTTGTCGACGATGAAGCTGAACAGCTGAAAGATTACATTACTTTTACCTGGGTAGATAATCTGACGGTTCGCTTCCCAAATGAAGCTTGGTCCCACCATGATAACATCGGACACCATCTACTGAGAACGAACAACTGTTTGGAACGCTGGCACAGAATCGTCAACAGTACTTTGACTGCACCGCATCCAAATGTGTATAAGCTCATCCACATCCTTCAAAAGCAGCAGCAGGAAGGCGAGCAAAATCTTTGTCTCCTCAACGCTGGACATGCGCCCCCTCCACGGCGACCACGTTACCTGCGGGTTACTGACAGGCTTGTCAATCTGCGACAAAGACTTGATGATGGTGATATAACCGCTTACCATTTTGCAGGAGCTGCTGGAGCTGTACTAAAACTTGCTTGAACGTTCGTTTTAATTGATTTATTTTACTTACATATTAATAATACACATTTTATTAAGTCTATTTTATCAAGTGTAAGTGGCAAAATAGGACATTTCTATTTGTTTGAAATCTTAAGGGGCAAAATAGGACAGTTGCGAAATAGGATAGTGGCGATTTGGGCAGTGGCCAATTGGGATTTTTCGCTCTAGAGATTTCAATGCGGTGGTCGTTGCAACCTGGGAAGGCTGCATTGAGTTTGGTTTTGACCACTGCTATTTTGCGATCTACGCTGCTACTTTGCGAATTCCTTGACGTTGGTATTCGTTGGCTTTTTCTATGGGGCTCTGATTGTTCAGAAAACTTGTTTGGGGTCGGATCTAGCGCTGATCTAGTCAAATCTATTTTTCCCAACGGCTTCTTTTTATGTGTTCTGATTTTGGTTCAAATCCAGGTGTTTTTTTCTTCCTGCCAAAGGTGTACAAGGAGTTTGGCTTATTTCCTGGCTTCAAATAAGCTTTACATTTTACTTTTTTAGTTGACTCTAAGGATTATAAGGCTATCTCCATGTTGTACCACTTTTAAGACGAGTCGATACCTTATAAAGAGCACTTTATGCCCCAAGCAGAAAAAAAAATATTATTAAAAATAATTAAACGAAACTTATATATCTATGTATCTGTATATTATACATGGCTTTTGTGAATTTTATGAAGTTTTGTGAATTATAGATTTTGGCGGTTACACAATAATGTCAAGCAATTACGATGAAATCAGTCCTAAATAGGGTTCATGAATCCGCCCCCTTTTTATATTTATAATATTATTAACTGTCTAGATATGCTTCCACATCGTAACCCGAAGCAATCAGTGAGACAACTACTTGCTCAGTTGAACAACCATATTGGCAAATTCAGTTCAGACATAAATAATTTCAAGACTATAACGCAATTATAATAAATCAATTCAAGAGTGAATAATACCAAGTCTGTATCGGCAAATAGAATTTAATTTATAACTAAACAGATTCATAATCGTAATTTTTATTTCAATATGAGATGCCTTTATATTTTTACTATATTCTTAACTACATTTGAAATAATATAAATATAGTTACATGAAAATGTACATTGAAAATACGTTTATGTTATATAAATATGAAGCTTGATTCGGACAATTTTTTCAGATCGTATATGCAGCGAAAATGATGTTTTCTATACCCATTCTTGAGCGAAATTTGCAGTAACCCATAATATCGGGCGTTCTCCCAGTTAAGTAAAAGTTGGGAGCTGAAAAGTTGGTACAACACATCTGCTCCCGAATCACGTTTTAAGGATGTCTTCCAAGTTGATAATACATTCCCACATATGTTGAGGAAATAAATAATATATGAAATCGTTCCGTGACAGCTTGCATGTCCATGAAATAGGTAACCGGCTGCTTGTGATGTGATTGTGAGAATACTAAATTACAAGATTACATGTAACAATAAAAAATTATTGAATATAACTTGATTTCCTTCTTTATACCCAATGCACCCGCCATTTCATAATAATCTGTACCTTCGTCATGCGTCTAAATCAGACTTGACCGGTCCACTTGAGATAGGTATTACTAATTTTCGTTTTACAGTTTTATTTGCCATATTACAGACATCAAATAATGTTTACTTCTATTTTTCTTTTATATAGATTAATGAATTTTATTTATTGTTATTGAATTGAAAATATGTGTGTATTGAATGAAAATGACTTACAATTTCTTGGATAAATGAATGCTGTTTACCACTAAAGCAATATAGGCTAACTAACGATATTGAATGCAGTTGTTAACGAATCATGCTGGTTACCGTTTTAAAAGAAATGATGTCGCTATAGAACTGTATAATATTCTAATGGCTGCTAAAAGCTGTATCATGGGAAGCTTATACACTGGATGTCAGCACAACACATTTCCACATCAAAGTAGCAAATTTATTTCCATTTCCATGTTCAGATGTCTTCAGTTGGGAAAAGTTTTTGAAAAAGTGGCACTTTTTCATTTTTTTATTAAATTGATGACATTTACAAATCTTTTAGATATCCTTTCAATAGATGTAAATATTTGTTTGGTCATAAATTATTTTTATTATGACTGATTTAATAGAAACAATATTTAAAGTCAATGAAAAATTCTAAAAAATATAATATACATAATTTAAAAATTCTAAATTCTAAATTTTTTTTTTCGGAGAAACATCTCATAATAGACAACATGTATTCCATATATAAAATTAACATATTTTTTCTTTCTATTTGAGATCAATTCAAAATTTGGTGTTATAATATTTAATATCATAATCAACATACCATAAATATCACAAAAAATACGCGGGAAAAATATAATTTTTTCATAACTACTATTAATATTTCAAATATTACATCTGCAAGAAGACCTTTTAGATCTATGCAAATGGTTTAAATCAAACAGGTCGATAGAAGATCCCCAATGGAGAATAAGTTCGTATTTATTATCGGCAACCATAATTTTGAAATATTTCCTAGGAATGAAAGTATTGATTCAGAAAGGTATATTCCTGAAATAACAAGCTAATCCCATTTTTTCCAAAAATGTCCGCGTATAACACTATATAATACCCGCTCACTTACATCTCGGGCAACAACAGAATATACTAACAAGGAAAATGTGTTGAGTCAGTCTCCATATACTATAGATGTAAATTTGTGCGATCGGTATATATTCCCTAGGCTAGAGGCCCTCAGTCATCAAACTATCAACGTCACAAAAATTTTGAAATTTTCAGCGAATAGAAATGCAGATAACACGTTTTTGAAAATCTGAAATTTAACATACCGTCGGTAAAAGGTTAAGGACATTTCCGATTTTCTAACTGAGAACTTACTTGTTAAAATTGTTGTCCATTGTGCTCAATACACTCACTCCCCACATTGAGTCAACACACGTTTGCCTACCTTTTGCTCAAATTTATATTTTCATTGATTTTTCTAAAGGAATAGATATAATACTTGCTAAAAGTTTATTGTTAATACTAATCATGTACGTATATCTATAAATAAACAGGAAAAAGGAAAGGCACCTTTTTGACCAACCGTATTTCGAGCATGGGAGGTATATCTGCAGATAATTAACATATTTCTAATCATGATGCTACTAATATTTAACGAGTAATATATAGTTTCAAAATTATGTGAATACATTTATATCACGAGCCTTATTCTATAATGATAGCAGAAATTAATTATTAAGTATGTGTTAATAAAGTTGTTGTTAATAAAACACCTTTACTACAAAAATTCAATAATATTCCTATTTAAATGATGGATACGATCAAAATATTTACATTCAAATATAAAATATTACTATAAAAAATCAAGCCAAATTTGCCTGCCTCACCAGATAATTTTTTAATTAAAAATATCAGTAATCAAAAATTCATTGACTTACAAAACGATAAAAATAAAGAAAATATTCCAGGCGCGTACCTATAGCGTGGGGCAGGGGGGTACTTGCCCCCCCCCTCCCCCCGCGCCCCCCGCTTAATTTTTGCTTAATGGCGCCCTTATAAAATTCTGAAAAACCTTTTGAAATATCTTATGAAACAATTTTTTACAGTGATTTAAATACTATTTTGTTTTGGCGCCTTTTTGTAAAATCTTGGTTCCACTGAAAAAGTCTAGGTATGGCCCTGCATTCCTTGATCACTAGTCAATCAAATATGTACATTTTGAAGTACAAAAATAGGTTTTGAAATATAACATATTTTTTGAACTTAAAAACTTTTGTGAATATATTTTAAATCAAAAAATGTGATTCCGTCTCAAACTGTAAATTAAGAAATTTTAAAACGTTAAAATTAAAGTTTCTTGTTAATAAAATATGTTCTTGTTCAAAAAATTGTCAATTTCATTTTAGAAAAATTTTAATTTTTCTTCTGAAGAATTTGTTTCAACCTTGAACATTTAATCTTAGAGAATTTTGACCCTTTAGTTCGATATAGGTAAAAGAATAACAGTTTAATTAATATTATATTATGTGTATGCATGCTTTCTCTTGAAATTTCATCCACTTGATACTAACTATTTATTTCCTTTTTATATTCAGATTTGTATACTTTTGTATTTCTTATGTTTATTACCTTGCGTTTTAATCAATTTCAACAAAACATTTAGAAATACCTATCTTAAAATCAAATTTGTTTCTATTATATTTATAAATAAAAATGTTGGATATAGCAAAAAACTACAAAATCGTTTTTTCTTGAAAACAATCAACTAACATTAATTTATCGTTATAAATTGTCATTGCAAGATTAAAGTAATCAAATTATTGTTAGCCAGCAGTGAAATGCGTAAACCGTTATATTTCTGTTCATTATGATTAGTTTTCTTTTCGGTTTCCTTTTTGAGCATTGAAATTTTAATATCTTACAGAGTCTCATTTTCAATAACTATACTTCTGACTTAATTATCATAATTCTAAAACTATTTTTTTACTATTATTATTGGCACATCTCCAGTTAAATGGATTAATGATTTTTATATTATGATTTATTTCAATAAAATATTGCAACACTAAAAAATAACAATTGAATTTCAAGAATTATTACAACAATAAGACAATTAATTCATTTCAAAGCAGTTAAGCCACTCAACAGTCGAAACAGGTCAACGAGTTTAATCATGACCAGAAATGAAACTTACGAAACAGTTATAATTTAATATGACAATGTAATAACTTATTAAACTTATTTTAAGTATCCCTTTCCATATATATTCCTCTAAAATCTTTAAAAAATAGACATAAACGTTCTATGATTGTAAATTGGCGAATTTAGCGGGTTGGGGGGGGGGGGGGAGGGGGAACGGTACCAAAGAAAACGGTACAACATAATTATATGAATACATATAGGAATTTTCATCTATGCTTCAGATTATTTCTTTATATGCGGCCGATACAAAATTTATGGATAACAAATAAAAATTCAATGAAATGATAATTTAATTAAAAATGAACAATCTTTTTTCTTCAATGCTGTCTTATTATTCTCAAATATGGGCCAAAAAGCTAAAATATTGTTTCATGCATTTGAATGCATTGAAAAGTTTCTTGAAGAGGCCCTATACCACATTCTATTGTTCGACGATGGTTAGAGATTTTTAAAAACAGAGAACATTAACAAGAAAAAAGGTGAAAGATATACAAAAAAATCATCGGAAGATGATTCGGTGTGTTTATTCAGACGAAGGTGTGAGTTCTGCATCAACAATCATGGGGGACATGTCGAACATTTGTTATAATTTTGTTGTATTTCAAATAATTTATAATGATAAGCTTCTCAGGGTTGAACAATATTGTTTTAAATTTAAAACTTTTACGCTATTACAAAGAATACAAATTTTGGATCGTTTATTGTGCATCATTCTGTATAGGTTAGGTATATTATATAAATTAAATCTTTAAAAATGTATATTATGTACCTTTTATTTCTGTCTCAAAATATGAAGTCATAATGTTTTAGATGATAATTCCGTTTCACATTTATAAATCCGGGGAACTATTAAAAATACAGAATAATTATACAGGATCTATATAATAATATACAATAATATATATAACTTTGTCTCACTTTTCAAGGAAATAAATATGTTAATATATACATAATATAACAATAATATTACATAGATATAGATTCAAGCCTATATTAGCAGTGATTTTTTCTATTTTAATTAAATAATTTGTATAATATCTATTTGGACAGATTTTTTTAAATTTGTATATCTTAATTTTTATATATTAAAAAATTATATTTTATTTAATTTTATTTTATGTAAGCATTTTGTTATCTACTAGTATTTAATTATAGCAGTCGACAAAAAAATTTCTCACGGGAATTTAATATAATTATCAACAAAAATCAATACGATTCGTATAGAAGTTAATATTATTAAAAGATTTTTTTGTCAAACCCTATATATTATGCATATTTTATACGTACACTAAAATTTAATAAAAATCGGTATTATATATGGTTTTGAAAAAGTTTTTTAGTCCAATAGATTCCCATAAAAATATATTCCGCGACACCTGTGTATATATTACAAATTTTGCACTAATTCAGTAAACCAACAATCATCGATTATTTAGAAGCTAACAGTAATGGAAGATTTTCTCATTGACATACTTTATAGTTCTCCAGATACAAAGAACGAGGTCCTTGTTCGCGTAGCAACTGTCACACAATATTTACTGTTCTTTTGTTAATGTCAGATGGTTAGAAATTTTTATAGAAATATATGTTGCTATTTTTAGATACATGGAAAAATCCAATTCTATGTAATAGCAGTATATGTGTGTTATAAATAGCATAATATTCTAAATATAATTCCACTAATTTATCAAAATATTTCGAGAAAAAGCTAATCATTAAACAAATGCAAGATTTAAAAAAATATTTCGATAGAAGGAAACAATTTTAGAATTCACTCAAAATCTATAAAAACATTATTAAAAGAATTAAAGAATAGAGAAGTTGAAGTTTGGGTAACAACACTATAAATACCCCGTCAACACTGACATCACTATGGCAATTCATTATGGCAATACTCTCAGTTTGCTTATACAAAATGCATTATATTTAACAATTAACATTGAAAACCAATTGTTAGCTTATAAAAGTTAACGATAAATATTTAGTTTCACTCTGAGAAATTGAAAAAAAATGTTAAGTCAATCTCACCATACCACCCCATTTTTATAAAAAAATAGCTTTTCATAAATGTTTTTCACCCCATTAAAAATCCAATATTTTTCTCACTATATCAATATAAACATTTCAGTGGCACCTTTCCTTGTAGGCATTCAATTTTATAAATAATTTATCAGTGGTTAAAATATAACTTTGAGAATATAGATTTTAGTTTGATCATTAAATGTTTCGTATATTAGATTTCATTTCAGTTACGAAGTTAGCATCATACAAAAAACACAATGAATATAGAGTAACAATTACAATTATAAAACATGTCCATTTGTTAACAAATTAACAAACATATTATGGAAACTTATTTTTCTATAGGGTACATTTTAAATAATGAAGTCTGAAATGGTAAAAGTAGTATCAATCGATATTGAATGGTCAGTTAACAGATCAATTCTTTTTTAATAATAATAACAATAATGTCTCATCTTTAAGAAAACATGGTAAAAATTAATTTATAGATTGAAAATTTATACATACATACGCCATATAGTTTTTTTAAATGCACAGTTGAGAAACGTTTACTAGTAGACTCCAATTAAAGATGTTGAACTATTAAAATCTGATTTATAGACAATCACCCTGACTGATTTTTTTAAATAAGGATCGGAACCACTTACAAACTCATCAGTATTCCCCGGATATAGGTACTCTTCAGAATGGAATAGAATTTGGATCGGGTATTATCAGGTGTAGCTTTTACAATATTTTATCCTGTTCCGTTTTTCTTCCCTTCTGATTCTTTTTGGGACACTATCCTCAATCGTTTTAATAGATATTCTTAAATAGACAAATTATTTATTTAATTCTTGTGGAATATGCGTTGTGTGTTATATGATAATATTTGTTTATATATTTACATCTATATGTTCCTATATATTATTATCAACAATTTTAAAGCAATTTGCAACTCCGTCCACTTTTTGTTATGATGTGTATATAACGTTTTCTGATTTTTTGTACGAAATAAAAGTGAATTACTTATCTTTTGCTATTGATAATGTATCAATTTATATATTAAAAATGTTAGTTTTATTATCTATATATACTTACTAAAAAATTCAATCTTCAAATACTTTTTATATTATATATTCTCTTGATTTGTTTGAAATTTTTTTTAATTATTCATAAAAATAGGAAATGTTTAACTTCAAAAGCACGAATATTTGTTTTGCCTATCATTATTACATAATCGGTATTTTTTCCACGATCGTTTATCAGAGACCGCGAATTAAGTTTCCCAGGTTGTTTTATAGGTTTTTACAATATATGTCACGATTTGAAAGGCCAATTTTAACAGTATATAAAGAAAAACTTAATAATTTCAAAATATAATTTAAATGTTGAGAAGTATTGTATTTGTAGTAATATAAATGTATGTATTATGAAAACATTCACTTCTTAAAATATCAATACTAATGTGTAAATACGGCAGAATAATAAAATTTCAGTATATATAACAATTAAAATGTAATTAACAGTTCAGTTATTACTGTAATAAAGAAAGTATTAATACTCATCTCATTTTGGAGAACTGGTCAGGTTCTCTTGATCTAAAAGATGGCCCACGAATGTCGAATACGATGGCACTGGGGACTGGTTGTAACGTTGCCCAAATCGCGTGTGTGCCTGTTCCTCTCGCAAGCCACGCCTCTTCTCCCGGGTGTAGTGCAGTTGTTCTAATAAAACAAGTCTTAGTAGCTCACCATTTGTAAGGGAAATTGTTTCCTTAGTTTCACCTGAAATAGGGATAAGCAGACGTTGTGATTCAGAAGAGGTGTATTAATGTTATTTTAGTCGATTATTTATTCACCAGTGCCATTATTTATTTGGCCTCACAATTGGTACTGATAGATAAATTTTGATAGAAAAAGAAATAAAGAAATAAAGAATATATAGTATACAATGAAATATAAAGATGTCTAATGCAAGAAAAGTCAACTAGAAATGAAACATGAAATGAATAATTCAAAGAAATAGCGCAAGCTAAACAAATAGACAAAAATATTGTCAGACTTTCTAATTGAAAAAGTTTTTCGTAAAATGATTAAAATGATAGGTAATTTATATTTCGTGATTTATTAATACATTTTTTTTATTATCTGTATAAAATTTAGTATTAATTTCATCAGGAATATGGAATTTTCCAAATAAATGCAATTGAGCAATAATGCCTCAATTGCAGTGTAGCCTTAAAAAATAAAATTTAATAAAATAAACAAAAAAGTTCTCACCTGCAAATTTAATTTTCTTTTTAGGAGAAGTATTATTATTCTCTTGCGACATCGTAGTCCTCACGGTTAATCCACGAATCCCAGATCTACCGCTGCAGTCTGACACCTTCCACTCAGTGCCAAGAATTCTAACCATTTTTATTGGTTGCTAATATTTGTTGTTATTATATTATTTTCAGCAATTGCCTATTGAATCAAATATTGCTTATTGCACATGATTATTCATACTATTTTAAGCAATTGCTGTTGCTTATCAGCATTTGTTGATACCTTTTGCTTTTTCTTATACCATTTTCTAATCAGCAATTGCTAGTTGTACTAAAAAGAAGTATCATTATTTACATCGACATTGTCATCACATATTGACCTCCTGCGTTGGTTGGTTTAGCAAGTCCATTTTCATCTGAATTAGGGAACACATCTGTTAGTTGAATTTTCTCCACAATGATCGTATCAGTTACAGGCTCTTGGTCTGTTTCAACCGTAATTGCGGGGATTTCAAGTGCTATAGGAGAATAACAATCATCATTCATTTCATAGAGCAATAACATCAGATGTTGCCACAGTTCCTACATTGGTTGATGTTTCAAACCCATGTTCTGTTTCCAATTGATGTACAGGGTGGCGCAGAAGTTGTTATCCCCAGTATGAAATAATTAATAAGCGTCACCTCGCACATTTTTATTATTG
>JAUZNC010019181.1:7420-25724 GCA_034780395.1 Vannuccia rotundouncinata
GCAGCCAGCGTCGCATCAAGTTAACACTCAGCATAGCATAGCAGTGAAGGCAGCCAGCGTCGCATCAAGTTAACACTCAGCATAGCATAGCAGTGAAGGCAGCCAGCGTCGCATCAAGTTAACACTAGAAAGATTAAAGGGGGGAGTCAAATTGACCCACACATTTTTAAAGAGCTCCATGCAGAGTAGTTGGTCTGAATTTTTCAGTACCTGCCTAACTTTTTAAGGGCTTTCGAATGATATTTAAATTTTTTTTGCGCAACCCTTTATATTATTATTGATTATTGATTTTTGATTTTTGACTTCTATAATCAAAACAGAATTTCCAATCATTAAAATCGTGATTCTAACTCTCAAAGATATAATCTATTGATTCCAAATTTGGTACACACATTGATATTATGGTTACGTATTATAATCCTGAATTTATTTAAATTCAGATCACATTTACTTTATGATCCGGATCTGATACACTTTGATCTGGATCAAAACTAAAAGTCGTGATTTTAAAATCACGGAGTAAAATTTTGGTTAAAAATTGCATTTGCTTTCTTAAAGAGTAATTATACATTGAATGTCAAATTTTCAAAAACATCAGATGTTTATTACTGTGTGATCTGGATCACTCTATTTTATGATCCAGATCACGGGTTGAAATATCTACAAGTCACTTTTTTATATTTTTGATGATCAGATATCACGAAGGATGACATAACACAACTATATATATGGATCTGGTTTTTATTAAAAAATAATGTAAATTGCTTATTTATTTAGAAAGTTATAAAAAATCTTTTAAAAAACGTCTTCATACTACTTATTGATATTTTAAACAAGTAGTACAATTTTAAAAATATAGCAATCGATAGATTTCATGACCAATAAGTTATTGCAAAAGAAATTTGGTTGCTTAATCTATCAAAAGTTAGGGGATGTGGGTCAATATTTGACCCCCCCCCCCCCCCTAGTCTTTCTAGGAGTATAAAAACGCCTGGTCGTTCTAGGGTTAACATTCAACATAGCAGTGAGGGCAGCCGGTGGGGTTACATGACCTACATGTACCTACAAACATTAAAAAATTTAATCACTTATGCAACTTGTGTTCATAAATATAGTTCATAATTTTATATTATGTTGATAATTAATTAATACTTGTTTTTATATATGAGACACCCTGTATTAAAAGTACAACAAATTTAAACCATCTGCGTTGTATATTGACATGTATTGAATTTTTTAAGGGCTTTTAACGTTCTAAAATATTTTGATTTTACTCTATATTAGGTCGTATGTATGATAACTCAAAATGAATTTTTAAGTGAATTTGAAATGTATTTATTTGCTAATATTTGCTATTCGCTAATGAATTATACCTATTGATTGTAACATTTATTATAAATCTCTAAAAAGTATTTTGATTGTTTTTTTGTTGAACCCGCAGGCAAGTATAGAATTGAAAAAGAAGGTCACCTTTTTCTGGGTCGATATTCCTTGCATCGACAATCTCGGTTCCTGCTCCTACCCCGATATTTGCACTAAACTACCACATAAAACTTGCCCGTCTTTTCTCATCAAGAACAAAATTCCGTGTTATTGTCCCTTCCTTAAGGTAAAACATTAATAATTAGTATTACATAATTAACAAAATAAATTGGGTAATAATTTTCCATAATTTTATATTTACCTGTTGACTTTGTTTCCCTTAATCCTAATTTAATAATTATCATATCCTTAGTTTAATAAGTATGTTTCCTCAGATATGATTTTTCAGTCTTATAAACACTTATTTTTGCAGGGCACGTACAATTTGCCATCGACATCCGTCGGCATTAATCCGAAGCTGCCTTCTTTCCTGACAACAGGAGAGTACAAGGGTAGTGTCTCGCTAACAATGGATGGAAAACCGGTTTTATGCATCGACGCCAGTTTTTCTCTTGACTAGAATAATTAGATGACCGAGCTCTTCAAACATTTGCTTATACTGTTTTAATTAATGGTATTTTCTAATTCATCTTATATTGGCCATATATTATTTTATATAACTTCTAATATTTTAAATTTCAGTTGTTTTAATTCTTTAATTTTTTAGTCTTTTTAAATACAAAAAAAGATTTTGTAATTTCACACTTTTATAAATACACTATTTGATACTATTATACTATTTTGGTCGTAACTATCTCTAGATTTCACTATATATATTCCGTCGTAACTATATCAAGATTTCACTATATTTGACTTAAAATAAATCCGATTCCACTATATATATTCCGTCGTAACTATCTCAAGATTTCACTATATTTGACTTAAAATAACTCTGATTCCACTATATACATTTTGTGTTAACAAATTTTTTATAGTGAAAAAAGACAATGACATTATGTATAATTAACATATTATAAACATAAAAGCAAATTAGGTGTGGAATGTTATTTACAAATATAAACAAATTTTGTGTCATTTACAATAATAAGCATCAAAACAACAAAATAAGTATAAGTCTTTTCAAAGTTTCCACATGTTTCCCAAGATCTCTCAAAATATGTTTGCATTTAATTTGGACACCATTGTCATCGTTCAAGTTGGTTCTTGTTGTAGTAGTGAGCTCTAAAAATGCTTTGTAATCTTTCCTTTGAAGAAAGAAACTAATTGTTTTTTGCAAAACAACCTGAGTATTGGTAAATAGCCACAAAATTGATCGCCACCCAGCACAGCATATTTGTCCATCCGGTTGTCATGTTAATATCGTAGCATATTTTGCTTTCCAACTACTAGGTCTTCCTGAAGTAGCTGACATAAAATGTTAATGTTCCTGGCGGTGAAAATAAATCATAATTATTCATTCTACACAAAAAATCAATCCTATTTCAAGGTAATACTTCGCGATGCTTATTTTTGAATATTATGCTTATTAAGCGAATTCTAATCAATTGGGTGATGACTTCAAATATACAATTTCTTAAACAATTATTGCGTCAAATTTCTTTATTGTTAGAGCCGCTTAGGTAATTGGAGTAATGGCTTTATGGGGAATATACAGCGGTTTTAATACAAAACAGAGGAAATTTGTATTAATTTAATTAATCTAGTCCATAAAATAACTTAACAATTAAAATAGAGTCGTAAAAATACTGTAATATTTTACTTAGCTTCAAAATAAAAGGTAAAAGAATGATCCCGACAGAAAATATAATTTTTTAAATCTTAACTTACAAAATGATGGGATTAGAATGATAAATAATAATGATTGTTCCAATGATTCGATTCATTATGCAACTTGTATATATAATATATACATATAATTTTTGCTTAAAACAAATATTCGTATATATAGATCGTTAATTAAAGCGCATAACTATGCCGAAATCGCAAATATAAAAAGAATTGGTTTCATTTCTTTAGAGAAAAGTATCAGGATAAAACATGAAATAATTCAGTTTTACTATAATAAGTAATTCACCCTTAAAGTTTAAAATGCAGAAAAAACTAGTATAAACGAATTTTTAAAACGAACTTTTATAAACGAACTTTTTATTATTAATATTTAATTTTTTATATCTTTAGAAATTAATAGGAATATTACATTATTTAAAAACAATTTAATAAAAAAATTATCTGGTTTGTTATTGGCCTTGTTTTCAGGTACATATTTTATGTAATTCAAAGATTATAGTTTAAGATCATTTTTTAGGAATGTTATTTAAATATCTATTATTTGTATTTTTTCAAGTTTTATATTTTCATCGACAACAATAAATATAGGCTGACTATACAAAAATTAAAAAATATAATTCACAGACCTTTTTTATTTGCAATATTAGGTAAATAAAAATAATCAATAAATCAATATTACAAACCTTAACAAAACAGTAGAAATATAAACTCAAATAGCTCATGACCAGTTGCAGTGGTCTTTCTCTTTTTTTCGTTTTTAGCTAAAATAATAATCGATATATAGCATTATAATAATAACAACATTAATAAAAGGACCGGTTCTGTTTTTAGATAAATAGTTTTGTTCCAAGTCAATATTAGATCGTTGTAAACTCTACTATCTATATTTACGTTTACATATATACATATATATGATTTTGTAATTACGTCCATATTGTTAGTGATAAATTGCATATGAATAATTAAATATTATATGATAATGATTTTGTATCTGCTTCTATCTGCTTTATATGACTCTGCTTCTATCTGCTGACTATGAAAATATGAACAACTGTATACATAATGCCAGTCGACCTTCAATGCTTATAAGTACGTTGTTTACTTAATATTATTGGTAATCATTCTGATGCGTTTCTTACCTTGAGACATTGTTAACTAACTCTTGAATGGCCGATGAGCCAGCCTTGAAGTCGAGCCATCACCGGTTCAGTTATATGCTGATACCGTTTGATACACTTTGTTAATCCTTCGGGTTCTTTAATTGATATCTATTGATAACAATTTAATAGTAAATGTTCTACATAGTAAAAGCTGTAAGAACGTATTATATCGAATGTTTCTATTATATATTTGTGTATATTTATTTCTAGTTTACTATTAAGCAGATTATATTAAATATAATTATTATTACAAATCTTCATGTAATGTGGTCAAGTTATAATAAAATAATTAATGTAAAATATCAAATTTTGTTTTTAATTCGAAAAAAGTAACAAATTGCAGGGACACCGCCAGGATTTACCAGAGGAGGCGTTTCCCCCTCCACTCCACCCCTTTTGAAAATCAAAATGAGAATTTAGTTAATTTTACAACTTTATCTTTATAATTATGTATATTGAATGTTAGTTAGTGTTCTTAGATAAGTTGTATTAAACAATTATTTTACATTATAATATTATACAAATTATTATAGGCACCATGTTTTTGGGAATATAAATAAAGAAAACAATTAGACAGTACTGTTTTGTAATCCATTATAGAATCGCCTGTGTCACAGTGAAAATTATTTGCCAATTACTTTCAGTCAAGAGAGGCCCTTAACAACGCTAGAGGGGACCCCCTTCAGTAGGAGTAGGCCCCCTTCAGATTGGAAGGGGGGCGTTCGACCCAACGACCCCCCCCCACTGGCGACGCGTATGAATTGAATAGCATTGCTGATATGGAATATCTTAATATGTTGAAATATCTTAATCCTCAACCCACAATCCTGAAAACCCACCCACAGACACTCCGATAAAATGTTCACATATAAGACCTTCTTATTCATATTTATTTAATCTATTATATATTGCATTTGTTGCATTATATATAAATAGTTGACCGACCCCCAGCAATATTAAACATTTATTCCAATTATTTATACAATAAATCAGAGATTTTAACAAAAACTGAAATACAAAAATGATGTATAAATCTTTTTAGATTACCAAAAAGTTAAATATTCAGAAAATATATATAACAAAATTGTATTAAATGAAACATTTGAATATAATTGTAAAAAAATTAAGTTAACATTAATAAGATTGCATAACAATGCGTATAGTATACCGTTCAAATTAGTGTAATTTACATAATAAGGATAAAAGTCTAAATATTTAGTACAATGCTTACAAAATTTCATTACAAATAATTTAACTGACCCCAGATATCTATCGTAGATGCATTAAATAAACTCAATATTTCAATTGGCGAAATTTATTAAGTGATTCACTGATTAAGAGTAAATTGAAACATTAGTTCTACATATTATAGAGTTTGAATGACTAAACAAAATGTATAAAATATATCCACTATAATCTTCCTTTTTGCTTAATATATAATAACAACTTATTCGTTCCTATAAACGAGTTGTTTGATTATCAGATTTTACATTCACATTTTTTTCCATTGAATCGTGTGTCGATGAATCTTTCTTTTTACTTGCAGTGGTGTTTTTATCATTCTTAGGGGAATACTTTGCACAAATGGGGAGGCACGAAACAGAGGGATGTTTTTGAAAGAACTGTTGGCAAAGTTGAATCTCATAAGTGTTCATTTCCGGATTATCAAAATCTGTTCCTTCGTCGTGTTCCTGTTTCTCCATTCCGCGATCTTTTGAAGATCCTAAAATCACAGGACACAGAAAAAATAAGAATATGCTTTTATTAATGATTTCTTTTAGGCCAGCACATATCAATAATGTTTTATAATATACGGAATTATAGATTTATGGTAACTATGCATTGTTTTCTTACCGGGCATTGTATTATCTAAAATAATGGCAGTAAACCCTCCCACAAACATGCTAATGGTTAGAAGTATTGTCACTGTTTCAGTCAAAACTGGGACACCTGAAAATCAAAAAAGCAATTTTCAATTTAAAGTCTCGCCAATATGAATGAAGTTCGAGCTTTTTTGATTTTACCCAATAATTACCTAAATTAACGCTAGACTTGTTCTTTGATAGCCAGTTTGGTACCATCAGACCAGCAAATATGGAGATCCCGATCACCAGAAGGTTACGCATTGAATTAAGGTTAACTTTCTGTAGATTGGATAATCCAACCCCAGTTAAAACTCCTGTAAATAATAAAGTCAGTATACGTTAAATAATATAATTACAACAGCATTAATTCACACATCAATATGAAATTCATTACTTTTTTATTGAAATGTTATAATAATTAATTATGCCAAAAATGAAGATTTCAAAATTCAATAAAATTATTAATTGTCACTAATATTATTGCAGTTTATCGCTAAGAATATGATTATATATCCAATAATCTCGTTTAAAACTTTTAATAACATTTCATATTTTTGCAAGGCATAATCGATTTTTGTTATTCATAAGGAGGATAAGGAGGATGTCATGCGGTGTTGTCTATAATACCAATTTATTAGTGCACAAATAAACAGACTATTGTTAAAACAATACTGGTTCAATTTAGACAATTCTTTTCCCTGAGAGTATTCTTAAAATATTTCATAATAGAAGATATCGCCAAATAATCATAAATATGAATTTGTTTAATATCACTATAATTCAAGTATTATAAAATAGTCAAAGTTAGTTAATAAAAGCTTTGGAAATGATTACCAAATGGATGAAATATACCATTTTACACCTTATCTTAAGTAAAAATTACTTTTGTTAATCAAAATCTCACCGAACATGACAAAGAAAAGGCCTCCAATAACTGGATTCGGGATTGATATGAACACGGCTCCAATTTTAGGAAATATTCCCATAAATAATAAAATTCCAGCAGTAAATTGGGCGACTCGACGACTTCCAACCTTCAATTAAAGTTTAGCATAAGCATACAAATAATTAACATTATTCCAAAATGAAAATCTTTCATATTAAATATAAAAAAATTTTGTTACAATATTTAAATTATTTATGTCATTTTGTTATGTTAATGTTGCATATGAAGAGAATACTTTGGTGTAATTTACTCTAGTTATCCCGATAGATCCAATATTTTCACTATATGAGGTAGTGACAGCTGGACAAGAGAAAAGACCAGCTATAAAACATCCCAATCCCTCAATCATTATACCTGGAATGTAAAGATTATCAATTAAAAGTGGTTATAAGTATGTATAAAACAAAACTAACGATTTCACGATTCGGAAGTCTTTTTATAATAGAATAAAGCAGACGTATTTATTTAAATGACGTAGAAAATTAATCATGTTTCAGATTACGTTTATGTTGAACTAAATTTTGCAACAAACTAAAATATCATATGAATGGTAGGCAATACAATAAACTCCGAAGTTTTAATATTTTGTGAATGTTTACAAAGCTGTTCAAAGTGGTTCCATTTGTCCAGTAACATTTTAATTACCTACCACGATTGATGGCAAACTTTGGAGGTTCTGGGGCACCACACAGACGAGCAGCGGCATGATAATCACCAACACTTTCCACAACAGAACACAGAATCGATGCGAAGAAGGCCAGAATTGAAATAGGAGAAATCGTAGGATACACAAATTGAAATGGGTAGGGAACCCGAAACCATGGTGCCATGTGCAGAGCTTGAAGGTTGGTATCTGTTCGGGCTTCGTAACCCCATTCGGTGGACTTTTGTGGCAAGACATCAGTTGCCGTAAGAATGCCGCAAATCATCCATGAAAAGCCCATTGCTAGCATTACCTGTAATCAATTTGTGTGATGTGTTGTGTGTGTATAAATAAATAGTGAATTAATTTTGACAAAACTATATTTTGAATAATTACAAATATATTTGGAAGGAATAAAACTAAAAACCATTATGTCCTACATAACAATTTCTTATAAAAATATTAATTTAAAATCAAATAATTTATACAATTTTATATAATTTCGAGAGAAATTTGTCATCCTTGAATTAAAATAAAATGATTAACTTAATATAGAAATGACGCTTGTGAAATTAAAAAAAATAACTCGTATCTTAAACTGAAGTATCTAAAACATTTTTACCGGTGCAGTTTTGAAAGGAGAACACCAAACAAAATGGAATTTTTGAGATCTAGTGTACCAAAGAAGCGGAATTCGAAGACGATCAATATAGAAGGTAAATATAATTGTTAACAAAGTTGTCCTGAAATTTAAACAAAAACATGTATTATTAAATGAAATGTAAGTTAAAATTTTTCTAATTTTACAAATTATAATAATGTTAACAGTCTTTATGGTTATAGAAAATAATTTAGTTATTTTATATAAATGGGGTTCACTTAATGGTAAAATTTTTCACAACTTCTTTATGTTAAGATATATATTTTTTGACTCGTTTTGATAAGTTCAAAGGTGCTCTAATGTGACCATTGTGTTTAGTATAAATTTTACATCAGTATACAGTAATAAAATAGTTAACAAAACCCCTTTTCCCTTCGATTGACATAAATTTATATAATTAACTAATTAAAAGGGAAAGGATTTTAGTTATATTATTGAAAAAGCAAGTTAAAGAGTCCATCGCATCGTCCAATTAATTATTTCAATATTTATTTGGTTTTTAATTTCTGCTAATCAATATTTTATCCATTCATAAATTTAATTCAATGCCATTTCATTTCCTATCGATTTGTTTTACATAATCAATTTATCAAGAATTAATTATTGCTCGTACATATTGTAATCGTCTTCATGACAAAAAGGGATTGCAATACAAAGAGTGTTTTATGAAGTGAAATAATGTATTTAAAACTCACATGAGCGCAATCCACCATTGTCCTTCGGATTTTTGAGCCGCAATTTCGAAGAGGGAAAGTCCAATTAGAGTTATGGTTGGAGCGATAGTCAGAGGACCAATAAATCGCAGGATTAGGGACATAATGCCACTAGCTCCAATCAGCATTTGAAAACATGCACTCAGTAAAATTGTGCCACTTATCTGGGGATTAGATGTATCTTTTTGTGAGTGAATTTTTTAAAAGGAACATTTATTACTCAATAGTATGTTATAAATTCAATATAATCTTGACAAGTAAACATTGTAAATAATGAAATTTGTGGATGAACTTCCCGATTTCAAACTTGCAAAAGTCCTTTGAAATGTAATTTTTTTTTTAATACTCTGAATACCTATGGAAAAATGTTTTCTAAAAAATGATTGTCTATATCATTTTGGAATTCGTAATATTGTTAGACATGTTATCATTAATTTAGTTTTTGTGGCTAAATCAAAGAGTCCAAAGAGCATAAGTCTTTAGATATCTTATCTATTTAATAGATGTAATTGTCATATGAAACTACATATAAATATATATCTTATTATAGATATATGTGATAAAATATGATACCAATTATAAATTATACCAGACTAGCGCGAACTTTCCATGGCTCGACATCCTCAATAGTTTCGTTAGAAAATATTGTCAAATTTTCGGAATTGGCTGCAAGATAAGAAAATGTCATCGTCATTGTATAATTCGCTAAATCGATAATGATGATTATGTTACAATAAAATTAATAAAACATAAATAGATAATTTGATTTATATACACAGGTCTGTGTCAAAAGTCTGCCGATTTAAATGTGTTGAATAATTTATTTGGTTGTTTGTGCTGCTGTATTGTGTGTGTATTGAATTATTGCTACATTATTCTATGTTGTTCATTGTATTGTTGAACAATTTTATCAGATCATTCAAGCGCGAGTGAATATGTGGAATTATCGTTTCTTAAGAGAAATGTTAACCCCGTATTCCAGATGAATGCAAGATGCAAGATAGGTCAAATGTCCTACAGCTTTCTGGGTGAGCCAGCTCTTATAGGACTAAAAAAGTGGCTGAAAATCTGAAACGTAAAATCCGAAGTTTATTTGTATATTTGTCTACGGATATTTGTTCTCTGCTACTTATTTAATAATGACATACACGTACAATTATTTGTTGTTTAAGAAATTCTTTTTATCGGCACGCATTATAGTACTACAAATTAACATGAACTTGATATGGAAAATGTGACGCACATAATGAAAATTTAAATATATTAAAAGTAAAATAAAAACATTCTTTGTGTAAAATAAAAACGCTAAAACTACTACAATAAATATAATTATGTAAGAAACTTCTTCTAACAGTAATTGAGGCATCTATAGCCGAAATGTTTGTTAATTAGTAAGTCTCTTTTGAGAACTTGATATCACCCCCACCCGGATGGATCGAATGCGGATCCATACCTTATTGGTTTACTTTTTTTATATATTTTTATAAATTTGCAATACAAGAATAATTTATAATTTAGTTATTATACCTAATGGACACTTGGGAATACTTTGTAATTTCATCATTTCGAAAATTGGAACTAATACAGAGGCACTGCATCCCTGAATTATTGGGAGTCTGCAAGAGAAAATAGATTTTGTCATTATAGTTTAGTAGGTATATACTCACTAAAATAAATCAAATAACATTAATAAATAATTTAGTAAAACAGTTGAACAGATAAAAACAAGTATAAATAGAGTTATATAAAATTAAAAGATAAACCGCTTTCTTTCATATTTAAAAATATTAAATAATTTATTAAAAATATATACTTTTATGCATGTATCGGTATAGATACAAAATATTACCTGATTCCAAATGTAGATTGCAAAAATGTAGCCAACCCCATTACAAAAATTATACTCGCAAGTAGTTCTGCCTTAACATTAAGGTTCTGTTCAAGACACATGGTGTCCAAAATCAAAAGTGAGATCAAGAATGTTCCTCCGATCATAGTTATGAATTGCTAAAGAAAACATAAAGACAAGAAAGTTATTAAAATTTAAGAAGGAATATTAAAATATTTTCTAAACATCTGAAATGTAAACATTAACAAATTTAAGAAAACACACCATTCTAGGTTTACGGTTACAAAATATAATCATAAGAGAATTTGTTAGCATATTTATTCAGAAAATAACACTCGTTTGGTTTTTATTATTTATCAACACAGAAAGAGATCAATATATTGAACAAGGGGTGCCTTTAGCAGTGCCCTCGCTCACTCTGACCGATGATTTTGAATAGTTCTGAAATGCTCTTTCCTGCAAACTTCGTACTGGGTGTTGCGGTTACTACTACTCTGCAATTTGGAGTCCTCACATTTGCTCATACGGACAACTTTAGTCGTGCACTACAAAAATCAACAATTTCTGCATCACAGGGACAGAAGCATGCTAATCAAGTAATCACTACCCTACAAAAGCTTCGCAATGACGAAGCTTTTGTCAGCTTCAGGGAGAGTGTTCAACGAAAGAAAAAAATGTAAGTTGAAGGGCCAGTAAACTACCAAGAAGGCGAGGAGCACCAAAAAGGTTTGAAAGTGGAGATGATCCAGCATCACATCCTCCGGATGTCCAGTCACATTACCGCCAGATCTACTTTGCTTGCTTGAAACATTACGTCAAAGATTCGAACAGCAAGGTAATGAAGACACTTTGATTGATGCAGTTCAAAGTAATTCGGTTTTTGGGATGGACAAGTTGAGCTCAATGGACTGCGTTCAGAATTGGCACATCTGCGCAGCAACACAGAATTAACAACTATAGAAGATCATTTTCAGTCTCTAACATGGGCCATTTATCATCAGTGCATCCGGATTATCAGGCAGCTGTTACTTATGCCGGCTACAAATGCACAAAGCGAAAGAGTTTTTAGTGCCATCCGACGTATATTAACGTGGCTTCTGTCTAGTATTGGTCAAACCCGACTAAATCATTGTTTGTTACCAACTGTCCACAAAGAACGGTTGGACACACCAAACCTTGATATGATTGCTGATGAATTCGTAAGAGCAAAACCGCAACGCTCAACCCTTTTCTCATTGATTTTATAAACAGGTCATTATTTACTTTGGTTCTTTGAGCTATAAATTCATGCTGTTAATTTATATTGTGTACTATACATCTTTGAATGTATTATATGTTTTATACTATGTACATGTTTAGTATTTAGTCTTACTGTCCGAATCAAGAAGTTATACCCGCTTTTCCTATGTCCACTTTCGTGATAGCGATCATTTGTATGGTATATAGTGAGAATTATTGTCTCTTGCTATTTACAATTTGGAGCTCCGCACTTATATGTGCGACCTCCAAAACGTTTTATATACTCTAATCGTTTTAAACTTGTTAAAATAGTTTTTAAAAATTGTATCTCATCCTGTAAATTTGTTACTTCAATTAATAAAGTAAATTAGATGGTATTTTAAAAGTATTTAACAATTTAATTGTGTATTTCGAAATGAAATATTCTTTCTATTTGTTTTTATTAGAATGTTATTATATACTACTGAATTTTTAAAAGTAGTAATTGAATTTTATAAATATTTAAAAATAAATTTGATAACATATTTTTAGAAGGCAATAAAATAAAAGTACGTAATTTAACGCTGCAGGTTTTAGTTTGTTGCCGTATTATTAAATTGTACCAAATGGCTAATGTTTGATCTAGAGAAGGAGTGCCAAAATTGATTTTTCTATTTCTATAGTGGGGTGTGTTCACTATTATCAAAGATAGATAATACATAATCGGCTTACAAAGAATATCTAATCTGCTTAAAATATAACATTCCTTCAATTAGGTTTATTAAAATAATTATAAATGTATAAATTTATAAATTTTAGCATCATTCAACCTTATATTACACAAAAGTGGATATAAAGGTGAAGGTAGGGTGAGATAGAGAGAGGAGAAGATTGCACAAATTTTATTGCGCTTTTTCGAATTAATGAGGTGTAAAGGAGAGAAATGAAATGAACGAAAATTACATTCTGGTGTGTTCTAATTATGATAAAATAAGTTCACAAATACAAAAAAAATAAGAGAGGAAATAGATTAACAAATACAACAATACATTTATCTTAAGTACAGATATAACAGATACGATATTAATTTATTTTAACTCTTACTTGAAATGATAATGGAAGAATTAAGTACCAAGGCGGCACATCATTAATAGCATATAACAATTCCGACTTTTCATCCTTCGGTTCTGAATCCCAAAAAGGATATTTTTTTAGGGAACATTTTCTTCCACAACACGCCCCAGACTCTTGAGATTCGATGTCCATTTCAGTAAAGTATTGCGTATTCTCAAAATTGCTGTTATGTAGCCAATTCAAAGACAAATTCACAGTCAATGATCAGAAATCACAGCCTCAATGAGTCAATCTATAGAGTTATAATATTTTCCATAATAAGTAAAAATAGGTCCTTTATTTTATATTGAAAACAATATTTGATCATATATGAACGTACCAAACTAAAAATATTTTAATCGCAAATTATGGAATTGAAACGGTCGTTGATAATAATAATATTAACTTTAAAGAGAGATTATTTAATGGCTTAATTCTTATACATATATATTTATATTTACACATGTTACTTGGGTGAGCCAAAAGTCTTTGCGAATTTTATTGGAAGTATATTAATAATATAGTAAATATAATGTAAATATAGTATATAATTTACACAATATAAACAATATAGTTCGTATAATATATAACAATATAATATTAGAGCGTATTACACAAATTATTTTCACTACTCAAAAAATTCGATCACCACTTTTGCTGATACAGATGTCAACACGTTTCCGATACAGGCCCAGGAGTGTTGATGCTTTTACTTGACTGTGTGTTTGTTAACATTGCCAGTAAGAGAAAACATACATTCGTCTAAAAAAGTTAACTTGCGTAATAAGGCCGGATCGTGGTTGAACTCCGCTCTTATTTGCTGGCACTGAAGTCGAAGATCGTCATCACCCTCAAAGAGAAATTGCGAATAAAGTGGCTTATACGGATCAGATAGAAATTTTCATTTTTCCGGATTCTGTGAACAGCAGAACGTGCCACTCCAGTGTCCGCTGCAATTGCCCTAGTAGATGTGGAAGAATTATCAACTACACATTGCACTACGAGTTCTTTGTTTTCGTCCCCAGATGCGGTTATGGGGCGGCCACTTCTTGGACTGTCTTTGCATAAGTTACCAGTTTCCAGAAACATATTTTTCGATCATAAAACGGTTTTATCTTATGGATGTTCCTTTTTTTAGCAAATTGACGAACAGATTCCTCATAATTACGAATGACAGCCCATGACGTTACAAAAACCTTTTCTTCAATTGAGTAATCAACCATGACTTAAATACGTAAAATAAAAAACTTAAATCAAATACTGTTTACTTTTGTACGTAATATGAATGCGACAGTAAAGGCTTAAATATTTAAATTGTAAACATATAAATACAGTTTCATAAGGGTATAAATATTTAAATATAATAGAAGTCCAATAATATATGAATTTCCATTAGGTACTTAAAATAACAAACTTCTATATAACTACTCTGGCGTGCCAAATAAGCGGGGGGTGGGAGTTGTAATAATCAAAGGGGACTATCAAATAAAAAAAATAATAATAATCGGGGGGTGTAATAAACGGGGGTAATCAATTTCTTAAAATTAAGAAATCGGGGGGGGGAGTTTATTAATTTCTTAAAAATAAATAATCGGTTGATAGTAGTAAAAGGGGGGGGGGGGCGGAGGAATTAAATGTTTACTTATTCTTTTCATTGATTTGTTAGAAAATTATTTTTAAATTATGGAAATTTATGCGGTAATGAGAAGAATGATTAAATTGAAAAGTAGCTCATTATTACCAAGATATATAATTATTTCAATAAACAATAATTAGTAGGTAATAAGTGCTTAATTAATGTAAGTATTAAGTTGAATAAAAAGTTTAAAAAAATAATAAAAAGGGGGGTGCCTATTTTTGACACTAAATAAATAAACTGGGGGTTACGTTTATTTGGAACGCCAGAGTACCATAAAATCCGCAAAGACTTTTGGCCCACCCTGTATATATTATACATTCATATCATTTATATAATATTTAAATACACTCCGTCACAAACTGGTCTGCTTATTTCTCTTATTTCAACGGCCAGCTTATTCATCTTGTCAATATAGGTAGCGGATTAATCTTCATAATGGTATAATATAAGTTCATATACTTATATTATCTTATACTTACTAGGTACATTATAATGACGTCATCTTAATTCGCTTTATAGTAATGTATGTTTACTTATCCACAAGAAAATATCTAGTTACATTTTCAAAACACTCTGTAATATAAATTATTTTATATAACGTAATGGTTGCAAAATCAACAAAAAATATATATTAACACAATATTTTATATATAACTCATTTCTAACAAGATGTAAACAATTTCTTTTCCAAATATGTTTTCATCATTTACTAATTAGAAATTAATTAATTGAGGTAAGCAATCATTCTTTATCAAATATAACACTCAATTAAAATATTTTATATAAAAAAGTAGGTAATAAATATATTCATGAACTTACAGTATTTCAGTAGATTTATATTATATATGTTAAACAAACACCGTTTTATGTAAATCATTCCATTATAGAATTATACGTGTTTGATTAAATAGTTTACAATGGACTGACTGACTGTAAGAAAGCCAGAACCAATGTAAATCACTCTCTCTGAGCATCATGTGAGAATCGCACAACTGAATACACTCAAGTGAATTTTTCGACAACGCGTAATGTCAAAATATTTGTTGATTTTGTGATACATATAGTAAGAGGTCAAGAGAAGTGTCAATTTTTTATCTTTGTGGTTGATATTTGTTGAAATTCTGTTTGTTTGGATAATTTATTAGCTTAAATATAAACAATTAACTTTATTTTACATGAGTAATCTTCTAAATAAAAATTAGACTGTAAATAAATACACTAACTTATGAAATACAAAACAAAAATGTAACTATTTATATGAATAAACTTTTGTATATTTACTAAATCCTAATTAAACTCAGTGGCGCCGAAAGCTTTTTAAAAAGCTTCTTGAGCCCCTGAAACTTATAACTTTAAGCGAACCGAAGAACTTTAAAAAAGTGAAATACAGAGAAATATTTGACGCTTGAAGTTTGAATATTTAAAAAATAAAAACTCAATATAATGCATGAACTTATAGTAATAAATTAATAATTTTCATATCAACTGAACATAATAAATTTCTACTAATACACATTAAACATTAGGTTCTAAAATTAAACCGTGAATAATTATTGTGAATAATTTGGCTGAAATTATGTAAATTAATATTACTTGGCACTATAGTTCGGAATTTTAAATATTGTAATTCTTGTTTGGTTAGTTTGAGGAACTTAATTGTCCTTTCCTCTACCCCATAACGTCCACTTACAGAGAAATTTGTTATGAAAAATAATTACATAACATTTTATTCCAGCTATTTCATATATACCTCTACAAATTAGAAATTGAATGAGATTGTTCATTTTTAAAAAAGTTATATAACAATAAAAGCATGTATTACTATTATAGATCGCTATACAAACATATTATTATAAATATGACACATAATGAAATTACAAAATTAGATAAAAACACCATCAGAACCATAAAGTTAAATTATGTGTTCAATTATATCTATAAATCACAAATTTTAAGTGATAAAATCTTAACTTAATGTTAACTTTTTCTTCAGTTCCGTATATAGTCTTATGAATTAATTGTTGAATTAATCGAATTCATTTAGTCACCAAATTAGTATGTATAAAAAATATTAGTATTTCATAAAACTTACCTGATACAGATCAGTGACTGGTCCTCTAAAACATTAATGAATATTGGAATAAAACTATTTTTATATGAATTGAAAGATATATATATATATATAAATGAAATATACAAACCAGATTTAGCATTAGAAAAATAACTTTTTTTTTATAGCGGATAACTTTTAATTTAATTTCATAATATTTTCAGATATAAGGTTTTAACCATTTCAACCCGGGGTGACCAGACTGTCTTGCCATGACAATTCCATCATTTAATGGAATTAGAGCTATTTTATCAAGGATTGTTTACAGTGTTTCATTTCAAATAGTTAAGTTATTTATGTTTTTATTGCATTTATTACTAGTACATAAAATTCGTAAATTTGTCAATATTTCGTGAGTATGTGTAATTCGGCACTTTGATCTAAAATAGTCAGGAATGAGGGCTATCTGGGTCCTACAACATATAATGATTGATAACTTAGGTTTTATAACAACAGATTTTCCCATTTTGTTATAGCCATGATGTAAATAATAAAAGTCCTGATGAGAGAGGTAACTAAGTGTAAGGTAAGTTAATCAACCCGGATATTAGGCATAATCGAAATTGTAATCGGTTAAGCATAGTAAGGTCAACAGTTAATAGACACTCATAAAATTTGTTAACAGATTTAATGTGTGAGTAGTAGGAAAGGAGTATTCCCTCACCACTTCCCCCTATCCCCCCACCCCCTCCCCTGCCCCTCTCCCCCACTCCCCCCTCCCCCTATCCTTTCACCCCCCAATTTTTTTTGTTGCTATATAAGGAGGAATATAAGTTGGATATTTCATTCTGTTTTCTTATGAGCCAGCTGATGTTTGTCTTTCCGTAAGTCTACTCTTCACTCTCATCATGGCTTTTACATCAGATTTTATAATTGAGGCGACATTTATGGCTATAATCCCACACATTAAGGTGGGTCCTCATTGATGTGTCCAGACTAAGGAGACATCTCTCCATTTTATTGACATTACCTCCACTACGGGTTTCAATCTGCTGTTCATGAGCCCCATCTTCACTAATCCTCGAGGTCCTGTCAACGATATGATAAAGTACTGGGCTATACTAAGACTCTGAAAACGGTTGCTGACGAATCGCGGAACCATCTCGCCTCTAACATTCAATGAGTGGAGATACAGGCACTAATGAAACTCTCTACATTTCTCTCCAATTCGATGGAAGCTCTGGGGCTGCCAAAACCATTGAGAGATATTTTCCTG
>JAUZNC010019192.1:4664-25720 GCA_034780395.1 Vannuccia rotundouncinata
TATTCATGATAAATTTTGTAAACTATCTTATAATTATTTATGCTATTTGTATTGTGGCTACATGAGTAGTGAGAATTTTGTATATTCACTATATAAATATTAAAATATACAATTCTTCAAAGACATAACATTTTTCTCATTCTAACTATCCCGACAAATAATTAGGAAATAGAAAAAAACTTAAAAGATTATAACAACAGCGTTTATTGAAATGGAAGGGTGGAAAGCATTTTAATAGTTATACAAATAGCATAAATAATTATAAGATAGTTTACAAAATTTATCATGAATACAATATTAAGGCTGAATAGGTAATAACTGCTCCAACAACCAATGTATACATTTAGCCTTCATAAGGTCAATGGTAAATATATAATCTCACTACTTGCCATCATTCTTAACTTTCTTCTGTCTCTTCAACTGGAAGGGGGTGGAAGCTTCCGATGTCATCCGAGGGGTTATGAAGTCTGCAAACACCAGAGGAAGAGGGAGAAGACACGACAACCTTGCAAAGTCGCCCGACAGTAGAGAAGCATCTTCATGTAGTTGAGCATTATTGTCCACCTCTTTATCGCCCATTATAAAGGTATAGTAGGTTTTTGCTTCCTCGATTGCTTGATGACGGACTTGTACAATTGTGTAGTTCAAACTCGCTACTTCGCCAGTATTTCAGTGCTGTCCGATATATATCCCATATGCACATTTCTGGTAACAAAATTATTCCTACTAACTGACTTATCTGTGATGAGGGATTGTCCACTGTACACAACAATCAACATGACGATGTTTTAAAAAAATTCACCAAAATTAGTGAAGCATTGTTTCAAAAAACTATCTCCGTTAAACCTAATATCTTTGCGTTTCCTTTTATTTTCAATCATAACATTAATGGCATATATTCTAAACATAGCATAGATATCGACAACTTTGTCAATGTCAATTTTGGCGTAATAGTGAATATGAAGAAGTGCCAGAGAAGACAGCCGATGTTGACCCATTGTGGCCCGAGTGTAATGATGAAGGCGTCGAAGTGCACTGGCTGATCGCTCACATTCACATGACGTGACAGGCAAGGTGCACGCAATTTTTAACAACACGGAGACATTTAAATATGTACATATTATCAACATTTCATATCAACACGATTTCATTTTTGAACATCTAAATAAATAAAAAGTATTATGCTAACATGTTAGAAAAGCTAGAGGTTAAAATTCTATAGATTAAATATTGTAAAATATTATGATTCGCATCTTTCTCGCAGATAATGTTTGGAACGAGATTGAGGAGAGATATCGCTGTTGAATGAAGAGCTATAAAAAAGATATTACTTTTTTTAAATTGTGTATTATAATCCCCTATTGTGTAAAGATAAACTCGATATGTGTATAATGTAGATATATTAGTATATATTTTTAAACTTACGAGAAAATCTGTCATTTAAATTTGTGACAATATGGTCCAACAACGGTATTGTTACCGTTTTACTGAAATATTCTTCGACAGAGTCAGCTGGAATATTTTTCCAGTGTTGTTGTCTCCCAGCAATTCTTGGTTTAGCTGGATCTGTCCCGACCTTGCTAGCCATCCGAAGAGAGTGGGCAAGATGCCATGGAATCATCTTCAACGGTCGATCGTTCCAGTGAATATGTTGATTTAATTTCTTCACCCTGAAAATCAACTTTAACTCGTCATAGGCGCCTAGGGGTTAATAAAATTATATGCCACAAATGTATAAATTTGTAAACTACCAAATCTCATGCCAAATATGAATGTGATGGTAACAAAACGAATATGATGGAAACTCTATAGGGTGACTCGTCACCAAAAAATTCTTTTGTGCGGAACTTGGGGGACGCGTCACCCAAGTCACCCCCCTGGCTAAGCCCCTGATGTATATAAATTAACATATCATATCGGTCATGCTGAAACAAACTTTCATCTAAATTTTTTTCTTTTACCAAACAAAACATGCAAAAACAAACCAAGGTACCGACATAAAGATACCAAATCTATTGACTTTAATTCACTTTACCTATCTATTGATGAAACTGATTGGAATATTTTTAACGAAGAAAATGCAAATTATCTTTCGTCCGCTGTTGACAATTATATCGAATTTCTCATTGACTGCAACACTTACAATTACATAACAAAAGATGATAATATTCTACAAAGAATCAGAAATAATGACGAATTAAAAAAATTATCAAAGTATAAATTAATTGCTATTAAGAAGGGAAATAAGGAAGAAAGAAATGATATACAAAGAAAAATAACAAAAACTGTCAGAATAATTAGACAAAATTTCTTAAAATCTGTAACAACTAAGCATTTTTTATTGGATTTGAATGTTCGAACAATGGATAAGGAATGGAGCCACCGTCTCTGATAACAGTGTCAAAAAGGACGGCCTTGTATTAGAAGAAGCATTAGCACTTTCTACAAGCATCCAACGAAGGAGATCCGACTTACTTGTAGTGACAGTAAAAGCTGCTAGAATATTTTCTGAAATACCAATCACGCCTCTTGCTCCTTTTAGTTTCTTGTTTCCTTGTTCTTGGGCTTGGTCAGTTGGTAGAGCTGAAAAACGTCTCTTAGTCTCGCTGATACACAACAGTCCTGCATCAAAATGAGAGCGGACTGTTAGTGAAAGACATTCAATGTACCTGATATGTATTGTGATTGCTCGAGCATATATATATAATTGAAATGATTCGTTCCAAAAAGAAGAGGGGAAATGGCCTTCATTGCTTGGACATTCAATTGACGGTTTGCTTGGCGATAAGAACGTAGTAAAATTATTGGGCTTGTTGGTACTTTTTAATGATATTCCAAAACATAAATGTTGGTGAAGTTTTTTGTTCTTTTGCTGTCCAATCTTTCAGTGACAAATCAGATCTAGATTCGTCATAGGCCTCCTAGTGCAGAATATGGAGCGCAAAAACTGTAATTTTATGTGCTTCTTCGGTTGTTCGTGTCACATGACTCGCTGTGAGATTTTATTCCGTCTACCCTCAGTTGGAATGCCAGCTTGTTTTAGAGATTCCACCCAGCCAGATCCTGTCAACATCTTTCCTAACCCACCTTCAACAGATTTGATGATATGAAATCCTCCAAGCATGACAACAAATTTGTCTTCACCTAAGGTTTCTAGGAATGTTGTCTGCAATTTACGAGCCACTATCCAGATTGCCTGATCAAAAAATTGTACAGGAATCTGTCCAGGGTTCGCTTGTTGAACTGCTTTCTGGAAAACAGTCATGGCATGCTTGACCATTCCTGGGTCGGTTGATTGCTCTTCATAGAGCGGGAGGAAGGCACTGACGCTCTCATGTACTTCACTATCTTGATATTCAGCGTGATATGCAGACCACGTTCTGATCTCTGTACTTTGTCCATGTGGGAGAGCTCTCTGGTTTTTAATCATCCACTCTTTAGGGAGATCACCATAGTTATGGAATTTTACTGTTGTAATAATTGGTAATATTTCAAAAAGCCTGGCTTCACATGATGGTACATCAGTAAATGAGGCTGGAAGATTGAGGGGGCCATCATGAGGTGTTAAAACACATGTGTATATTTGTATGCGTATTAATGACCTCGTTGACCCATTGTGACCCACCTTGACCTCTAATGACCTTAAATTTATATATTTTTCTGACACTTTGGGTACATATTTATATCTGTTAGTAATACATTATTAGTTGTAAAAGTGCTTGCTTTTTAATCTATAGCCAATTTTTAGTACAAATGGCGGCCATTTTGTTTTTCACGATTCCTGGTACATTTACTAAAAAAATAATTCTGCCCTTTCGAGCCAAAATTTTATTTACCTCCTCAATAAATTATTTCTACAATAATATTGCTTTTGGCACGTATGGTAAACATCCAGCATATTTTAATATAGGAGGTTATCATTTAAATCACATTATATATATATATGTACATATATATGTTTTAATTTGTAAAAACATATTTAATATTGATATTTGATTATAAACTTCAAGCATAGACATTAAATTAAAACTACAATTATTATAAATTATAAATGCATTTGGATATTATGTTAATAATATGACATATAAATATTAATGTGCTGTAATGCTCTAACCGTAGACCATACACTACATATAACTGTACAAGTATATATATAATGTCTATGGTTTTAACACGCATGAAAATACAAATTCACAATTCAGCAAGTAAGATACTTTTTTGTGTCAAATACATGAATAAACATGATTTATAAGGGGAACCTATATATGTATGACGTAAAATAATTCTCTCAAAATATTACCTAAGTTTCAAGTTTATATAAATAATTATCTTTTTTATAGATAAAGAGTTTATAGGTTTTGAGGTATTTAACAAATTTATAAATCGAGGGTAGAGTCATATATTACCGAACAGGTACTAGGGTTGTACTCTTTAAAATTATTTTTATAAGCTGTTATTAACACATTTCAACTTTTTTTGGGTACATATATATAGAAGTGTTGAAAAAGTGTAAAACTTACGATCTGTTCATCTGATAAAAAGCAGTGTTCAAAATCTCAATTATAGTTAAGTGTTTGTTTCCATAACCCAATGCATATGAATTCCGGATATAGGTTATATTACCGGACAAATTGAAAAAATAAGTCATTGGCTGATGATATTATTATTGCTTGAAGTAGTATCGGATATAATAAGTAGTGGTGAGCATATTTTGCGCAGTTTTTTGCCATCAACGCAAAATTATATATTTATTGTGACAGAGACTAATAACTATAATATTATATAGTTGGAGAGACAGGAGGTTTACCCTATTGAAAGCATACCTAAATTTGTCTCCCTCCTTCACGCCTAACCTCACTCAACACATTAGTTATATAACCGATAAAATCTTTTATATAAAACTCAATTCATATATAAACACCCCCTATTATCAACGGCCGCTACCAGCCTTGTGTAGGCCTATAATGTGAATCGGGCTTTATATGGACACACACGATATAGGGGAACAAATTGCCTGCGAACGATGAATATTAGTCTGTGATGTAGATTCATAAAATACTGAACAACTATATATATCATACGACTTACTAGAACAGTCATTGGAATATCTGTATATACTATATATAAATAATGATGATATTAATCAAAGCTTAATGTTTGTTGTATGATGTGCCTCAGTTAGTTAGTTATTTTTCTATTAGTTTTTAGTTTTCAGATCAAGTTTTTAGTTTTTTGTTTTCAGTTTTTAATTTTTAGTTATTAGTTTGTTAGATTTCGACCGATTTCAATGATTTTTCGACCAAAAAATGCTCAATTTTACTAAGGTTAAAAGAATCTCACAATAGAAGAAGAGTAAAAAGTCGAGTATTGACTCTACACACCACGAGTCATTTATTATATATAAATTATCGTTAACATCTATATATTACATTATTTGTGATAAGAATACATGAAAACAATATTTTCGACACAATTTTTTATTCATTTATGTATTTTCTTTGCTTAACTTGAATATTGAAAGCTAAAAATCGCAAACAATTAATTAGCTGAATTCTTAAAATTAATGAAATAAAAATTGAATGTTAGCTCAAATTTATTTTAAATAGCTTTGTGTTTAAGGGCTAACATAGCTATCCAAGGATTAAAAATAAATATATTAATACATTGTATTGTTTCTCAATTAGAACTGATTTGATTTGATATAAGAATTATTTTAACGCCTTCTAAATGCCTGATAAAATTTGTACAATTTTTTTAAACTAAACATAATAAACTATAGTTCCTAAGTGTTGTTAAATTGTTTCCCTTCGACGGTTGAAAAATTCGATAATTATTGATACCATTCTTTAAGGTTTATGTAGATGTATAATAGACATTTAGAACACAATTTTAAATGCGAAATAAAACATACAATTTATTAATTAACAAAATTCAAAGAGTCGTTTGACATTAAGTCAGACACAAGAAATATCCACATAGTGGAAATCTTTATGTTAATCGTTTTAAATGTTGTCCATTGAAGTTTGATTTTGACTTGTTTGAGATTTGTTTATCAACTTATTACGATAACAGGCACACACAAAAACATTGCGCACATACAAGCGAAACTTGGTGAACATGACAAAATAGACAATTGGATTCATGTAAAAGTTTAAAATCGTTAGATGGGCCTGTACATACATAAGATATGTATATTTTGTGACGTAAGGAATCAAATCAAATCCAAACAATGGTAACAATACGCAAATTGTGTCCCATGCGAAGGACAAAATAAAAATAATCCCAATGATCATTGTAGCCTTAGCAAATTTTTTTGAAGCTATTTTCTTCAAATCGTTACTTTGTGACACTCCAGACTCTTTGTGTAAGGTAAACATTAAAATTGAATAGGATATTATTGTGCAGAAATACGGAATAGCGTAATAAAATAAGATTGAAGCTATTGGCCAAACCTTTTCATTGAAGGTTTTACGAATTGTATCATTGGGATAAACCATCGAAGTTCTTACACATTTTCCCAATTGACCTTCTTCAACAGGAGGTGCATAAGTACGATATGAAATCGATTGCAAACCGTAAAAGGTTGAAAAGAGGCCGATTGTAACCAACGTAATATACGCATGAATACGTTTTTTATTTCTATAAGCAAAAGGCAAAACAATAGAAATAAAGCGGTCAACAGCAGTTGCTGAAAGGATGTACAGACTACTTATTGCAAATACATGATAAAGAAAGCCAGATTTCCAGAACTGACATATTATCTGAGCTAGAATTAAATCATCCACCTCATATTTATATCGAGCTTGGTGAAGCACTGCGGTAATAAAGACACAACAGAGAGCATCACAAATACTTTGTGCCCTTATGAAGATCATACTTACAAATGAACCAATTTTATTTCTTGATAAATAACAAAGAAACAAAACATTGCCGAAGAAGCCGAAAACAATTGACAGGACGGTAGATATGGCTAGTAAGACAGTAGAAACTATTGCGGTTATTTCAGCTGTATTCATTTTTCCAGAAACAAAATTAAAAATTAGACCAAAGCATGTGAAACCCTTTTTTATATGAAACTAAGATAAAGTTTCATTGGATAAAAACGTTATAATATAACAGAACGTCATGCTGAATTTAATAATAATATTTTTGTTATTTTTTTGCAGTTTCCTAGACATATGAGGAGGAACGGGATGAGGAATTAGAAGTAAAAAATAGAAATTTTACAAGTTATGAATTGAATTATTAATCATTGGTCACCATCATTATAAGAAAAACGTTATTCCGGTGAATCATGTGTATGGACATTGTAAAAAAATCTATTTAAATTATATATATAAACTTTCAAAATATGACATCTATACATCGAATAATTCTTTGTGTTTTATATTCATAGATGCATAGCAACTCATTTGACACTTTCACTTCTATTTAAACTTTTATAAATATAAAAATTTTCCCTCCCTAAATTATTTTAATTTTCTGTTGATTACGCAATTAGAAAAAAATTGACAATTCGGTTTTTAGAAATATGCAATAATTAGCTCATGAGACTATGGAAGCAGTTAGTAAAGTAAATATAGTAGTAAATTGTAATGATGAATTGGCCGAAATATGCAATAATTAGCTCATGAGACTATGGAAGTAGTTAGTAAAGTAAATATAGTAGTAAATTGTAATGATGAATTGGCTGCTCAGTTGCGTACGAATGGAAAAATACATTTTGGAATTTATTACCCAATAAAGAAATAGTAACTTAATTCTTCTGACAATTTAATGATTTTATGAATATCAAAAAATTGGAAAGGGTGTAGGTTAAATAAAATCTGAAACCAAACAGTATAAATATATATTATTTAAAAAATTGTTATTTTCGATAGTTTATAGTGAAAACTAGGTGCTGAACATATTACAAATTCAAGTAATTTAAATTTGTAACATTAAATCCAATTCTATAAAGTCTATGATCGAAGCAAGTAATGACAGGGTGTCATAGTGTCTCCAAAAAATGTTAGATTGTAAAAATAATAATATATAATTTAAATAAGTTGTTTCTACTATTAAATTAAAAAATATATTATTATGTCCATAACTATAAAGAAATTTTTTTTATTCTCCTGTATAATTTAAATATATCCCCAAGAAATAAAATAAAAAATCTATTTGTATGTAGATTAAACTAATTATACAATATTATTTCCGAAAATTTGTCTTTGATTAAAAAATGTAGTTAACCAAAATACGTATTCTAATTTTTTTATCATAACAAAAAAAGAATTTTACATGACCACATCGAAATATTTGCCCTCCAGATATATAATCTTCTAACTGATTGACACAATTAGGAATAAAGATTTACGTTTGATCTCTATTTAATGTATATCATATATTTGTTTCAAAACTATTTTAATATTGTTTACATTTCTAAAAAAAACAGTTACATATGCCTTCAGTGTAGTAGTAAGGGAGGGGCTGTCATTATCCATATTAATAAACTGTGGTAATATAATTGATACCGGAAATTTTCAAAAAATCGCATTTACTCTATGTTTTATAAGTTTTGAATTTTATTATATATATTTACATACTTTTTCGAATTTGAATCATTTGTAGCTGTGCGTAATTAACCTCCCAAATATTTTTAAAAAGGTGATTGAAAGTTATCCCTACTAATTTAGTGTAGGAAATTTTTCCACATTCATCTTTTATATTTTAGCATTAGTGAATAATTTGTATATGGAATATATTGTACCACCTTTAAGATGGTTCACTAGTTGATGTTTGAATCGAAAAGTTTTAATAGCGGCCAAAAAAGTACAGATACAATTATTTCATCTTATTAATACAAACATTTTAAAATAATAATTAGAAAATACATTTCTATAAATGTCATTAATTGTTTAAAAAATAGTCGCTCAATAAAAGCATAATTATAATGTACTAAGATATCATATTTAAACCATGAGTGAACAATATAAAAGAAGACTAAAAGAAATATTAAAGTTTAATACTACGTTACTGTAGTTCCGCCTTAAAATTCCGCCCTGATCGGCATTATTAGGAGCTGATCGCTTATTAATATTGATGTTATTTTCAGTCCTCCTCGGTTATTCGGGTCTGATCGCTTATTAAATTTGTAAAGCTACTTTTTTGGTCTATATCTGGTCGAGTAAAATACAGCATTTAGGGGTGTGTAATTAGAATATGTAGTTTTTCTGATGGGTACTAGTACCACCTCAGCAATGCAACTATTATTTCCTCGCGTTAGCTTGGTATGACTGTTTTATTTTATTTACTTATATACATACTTAATAATCACTTTATACCTATTTCAAAAAGAAAATCTGCCCTGCACGGTTATTAGGGTCTGATCGCTTATTAATTTGTTCCTAAATATCCACCCTGTTCGCTTATTTAGGCCTGATCGGTTATTCGGGACACTATAGTATCTGTTTTAACTCTTCTGAAATATCCGTTAAATATTTTCAGATATTTATATGTCTTATATAGTAAATAATATTTCGTAACAGTATTGAAAAATAAAAGCATTTATTGAAAAATAATAATGCATTATAATTATAATTATAATGCATATAAAATCCTCAATTGGTTTAGAATATATTTAGAAACTAAAAATATTAAATTTGTAAACGTATTTTATTTTGAAATAAAGAATTTATTCAAAAAACAACAACTGATATTTAGAAGTTTTCAATATCTAGAAATAACAACTGTAAAAATTAACAGATAATAATTTTTAAAATAAATTATAATACCGTCAAAAATATTATATAATATTTATAATATAAAAAATATTGCAAATTTTGCAAAAAATGTTTAATCTTTTTCAATTTTGAAAACTTTTAATATGAACAGCTGATAATAATTATCCGATCATGCAACCACCTTCTTATATCGGGATTCATTTCTTGATCAAGTCCTTTGATTTGTGCAGTTATCTTGTTAACTTTCTAACTGATTTGATAGAGAGACTTAATCTAAACTTATATAGTTCATCTTATAGACTAAGTTTACATATTGTATAGATCTATACAAATTTATTTACCATTTTATCCATTATCTTCGACTCAGCAAATTCAGTCATAGTTTCAGTTGAATCCATTATAGACATTACACTATAACTACAAAGTATAAATAATAAATATATTTATTTAATATATTAAAAAAATTTGACGTTTAAAAACATTTCTTTGAGTTTAACAATTTGTTATCTTATAGCCATATTAATTTAGAGTATCATAACGTTCATTACCGATTATTGTAGAATTTTTCTTGCAATTATTATGTTCTGATTTGTGTTTGACATTTGTGTATTATTTAACGGAAATCATTTAGTATGTATTAAATTTAGTAGAAAGGCAAAAGTCATCATATCACTTAATTAAATTGTCCATATTCCTTGTGACGACATATCTGTTCTATATGTTTAAAAAAGCGTTTAATTCTTAAAAATTTAATTGTATTTCTTGATTTGAAGTGGTTGGTTCTCGGAGCAAGAAAGTGTGTATATTATGGGCTTAATATTTGTTTATGTTATATTTATTTTGTTGTATCTACATCGTTTTATTAACGCAGATGTTGTAACTGTTCTCCTAAAGAGATTATGAGGTCGGGATTACATTAAATAAATTTCATTTTCGACGATTTGTGGTGCGACTCAATTATACAGGATCTGACGTCAAGTTTAATTTCATATAGAGAAATTTGGCTTCTGTATTCACAAATGATTAATGTAAGTGAATTATTGAACGACCAGAAGAATGAGCATATATGAATAAACAATAATAACATCACCAAAGAAGCTTCATCCGATGCCCAAAAAGCAAGCGCTTTCATAATAGAATATGCCAATGTTAGTAGACTCCCAAGAAACCCACATCTGGATATCCCTATCAAACAAGAAAACAACCACTGGAAACAAAAGCAATCCTGAAATTGTCTCGGTGAAAACACGGGGTTAACGAAGATGCCAAAAGGTAAAGCTGAAAAGGTAAAAGGTAACCTGATCAGATTACTAGCGAAATGTATCAAAGCCTAGGTACATACGGGAAGAACCTTATGCTCCACATCATCAATACCTCATGGGAAACCAAAGAAATCCCAAATTGGTGGAGAAGAGCGATCGTTATACCCATCCCAAAACCCGGAAAACCAACCACAGACATCAAATCACACAGGCCGATTAGCTTATCTAGCCACTTCTCCAAAATAACAGAAAGATTGGTTAAAAATCGCCTATACTGGTGGGCTGAGAAGAACAATATACTACCAGATGAACAAGCTGGTTTCAGATGCGGAAGATCAACAGAGGACCACATCGCACATCTTGCCCAAGCTACCATGGATGGTTGGAAAAAAACAAAGCCGGGAGAAAGAACCATCATCACCCTACCCTCTTCGACTTTGCCAGGGATTACGACACTGTCTGGCGTAAAGCTCTCATTGTCAAATTATACAGACTTGGAGTCCCGAAATGTACCACGGAATGGATCCGCGACTTCATATGTGAACGCACAGCAAGAGTAAGATTTAACACCACACTCTCCAAATCCAGAAATTTCAGACAAGGCCTCCCCCAGGGCAATGTCCTCTAAAAATACTACTTCCTAACTCTTCGCGAATGATCCCTTATCGAAAAGCTCTTTTACCAAACTGGAAGTAGCCAGAGAAAATGCAAAAGCAGCACTAGACGTAGTTGTGAAATGGTCACACAAATGGAAGATGACTATTGCCCCCCAGAAATGCGAAATAATGCTTTTAACTCAATTGAGCAAGGAGTGTAACACTGAAATTGGCCTCAATATCGAAGGGAAAACGGTAAACACAGTCAAGAGCGCAACTTTTCTAGGCGTCACTATCGACCGCTTACTTCACTTCGGCCCCCATGTTCAGAACATCTACAAGAAGGCCAACGCCAGACTACAACATCTCAGAGCCCTTTCAGCCAGATCATGGGGTGCGAAATAAAAATATCCTCAGAAGTGTTTATGTGACCTTCATTAGATCATGTCTTAAATATGCCGCAGGAGCATGGCTCCCACAGACAACACCTTCCCATATACAGAAATTGGAAAGGATCCAGAACAAAGCGCTAGAAATATAACTGGTTGTCTCATGAAAACGAATGTTGACGATCTCATCGACGAAGCCCAACTCGTACCCATCGCAGTCAGAGGCAAGATAAAAGGAGCCACCATCTACGAAAGAGCAATCAGAAGAAGAGAAACTGAATCTTTCAACATCATTGCCAGAGACCAAGTCAAGAACAGGTTGAAATCAACCCACAACACCTGGCGGGATATTGGCAAGGATATCGAGAAAAAATTCAATCTCGACAAACCAGATAGAGAGATCACAAATATCATCAGTCACATTCCTCCGTGGAGATCAAACCAAGACAATATCAGCTTCTGCAAAAAAATCAACCCACAAATATCCAAAAGCGACCCCATATCCATCCAGAAAGAGAAGACAGTGAACTACCTCCACACACTTACAACAGCTGACATCAACGTATGGTCTGACGGCTCAGTCACAAACAGTACTGATGAAGGTGGAGGAGGGTATGTTAGCTACGATGAATACAGGAACAGAAGACTAGTACCAGCAGGCAGATTCAGTTCCAGTTACCACGCCGAACGCATAGCTATCAAAGCAGCCCTAGAAGATCTCAGACATACCAACAGCAGAGGAAAGCTGATTAGAATCCACACAGACAGCAAATCATCCATCGATTCTCTTTCACAAGACCCCCAAAACAACAAGGGTAACACCACCAACCAGATCTAGAAACATCTCTCCAACTTCATTGATGCAAAAATGAACTTCCAATGGGTCCCATAACATTGTGGCATTGATGAAAATGAAGAAGCCGACAAAGCAGCGGACGAAGCAGCTAAACTTGATCAATCAACGACCAGCATTGATCCTGAAGTCAGCAAGAAATTAGAAGCTAGGGAAATTAAGAAAAGGTGGAAGCAGAAATGTGATTTTGACAGTACTTGGCGCAATGAACATTGCGGAGCCAAACCACAAAAGAAAGAATATATAAACAATCTCAGTCACGCAGAGGCCGTGACACTCCACCAAGTCCGCGTAGGAAGACTTACTTCCACAAAAGCCTTCCTCCACAGCATTGGTAAAAACAACGACCCAAACTGTGATAACTGTAAAATCCCCGAGACAACAGACCATCGGCCCAATCTACGACGGTGAACGCTTGGAGATTATTGGCAGACCACCATACCACGAAGTCATCGAAGAAAAACCCGAACTTGTGCTAAGTTTTCTGAGGCGTATCGGCCAAATGGCCCACGACAACCAAAGCGCCAGAATATATATATAGAGAGATATATGAAAGATTCTGTTTTCTAATAAACTCTTAAAAGATTATTATAAAACCATGCAGTTTGACTTTTGTTAGATTTTTCGGTGCGTCTTCTGTATTGTATGGGATCGTATATTTATTTCTTAGGAATAAGGTTTCAGTGCAGCCATTGATCTTGGATTTGCCTGTTGTTTCTTTTGGAAGCACACAGTTCCTGATATCCAACTTTCTCTAGTTTTTTATACAATTAAAAAATGGATCTCCAAAATTGTTCACTTTTTGGTATTTTAAAATATTTGTTCCACTGGTTTGAAGTTAAATTATAAGAGAAATTTTATTACATTGTGTTTGGGATATTTTTGATTAGTTATTCATTTTTCAAAGAACTGTGAAATTGTCTTAATATTATCTTCAATTGATTCACCATGACACTGTTTTTAAGTTTATGTAAATTGTTATTTATGTAATTGATTGTATTATCTTTTTGTACTGAAAAATCGAAAATATCCAATCTTTATTAACTATAATTTTTATTTACCAATATTATTTTAGCACAAGTACATTTAAGGATTATAGTAATATAGGCGTTTGCATTTAGAAAAAAATAGTAAATTTACACATGATTATTTACAATTTTCACAGTAAAAAATATTGATTTTACAAAATTACAAACACGCGGAGAATTCTAAAAATATCTAAAAAAACCACAAATCGTTAATGTATATAACGTGAAATTTCTTTATGCCTAACTTGAATAATTATGACACAATAATTTGTTTAGCAAAATGTACAGAAGAGGAAATTGATAAACAACAGATTGCGTCTCACTTATTCAAGTTAGGCATAAAGAAATTTTACGTTTTATACATTAACGATTTGTTGTTTTTCCTAGATATTTTTAGAATTCTCCGCGCGTTTGTAATTTTGTAAAATTAATATTTTGTACTGTGAAAATTGTAAATAATCAAGTGTAAATTTACAATTTGAATGATAAACATTTGCAATAGAGTTTAAATATTTATTATAATCAGTATCAAGATTTTTTATATTTATAAAGTATTGTAAATGCTACTAACAAGTAATAAATTTTACAAAATTTATTTATACATTCGTATTTAAATATTCAGTAATATGGAACAAATCTAGAATGAATGATAAAATCAGGATTAATTACAAGAAGAATATTATTCATTTATATTTATATTGTCTTTTTAGAAACATAATTTAAATAAATTTATTTGACTACTATACTATAATACTACTATTACTACTACTACCTACTAGTTGATTACCACATATCTGGAGTCTATTCGAAAAGTTGTTTGAGATATATTAAAATGAATCAGAAATAATACTTCAGAAATAAAAAAAATCTAATATAGTTTGTGGTTTTGAGAGGAAAAGAATTTACCATCCAATATAATATATATATATAGTCTGAGATTCATTCATATTTTGATAACCTTAGTTTCCAACAAAAATTTATTTTACTAAAACGGCTGTGAAGCATTGCATTGGTTAGATAAATAAGGTTTTAAAGTGGAGATAGCCCCACACGATTTTCGAGATATTCATCCAACTAACTTACTGTACTTACTCTTATTTTAGTTTAAATAGTTCAATTCAGTTCAATTTAATTTAATTCACTCTTCCTAGATAATCAAGAATTCGAAGACATCGAATATTATATTTTTGGAGAAATTTACTTCTTCACAAACACAATCATTTGTCAGAGAACTCTGAGAGCAAAATTTACATTTTAAATGAGAAGTAATATTGATAAAGGGAATAATAAATCATATCAAGTTATATCAACTCCTAACGATATAGAAAATTCAATTTTGAATGGTTAAAAGAAAATTATTATCAGTCAAAAACGTGATAGAATAAAAGAATTTCTTTATAAATTTGGAAGCAATTTAAATAATGTAAAAAAATATCGGGAAAAATGTTCAACAAGAGAAAGAAATTTTGAAAATTAATTTAATCACAAATTTAAAAATAAACTAACTCTTTTACTTCAGTTTTATTTGCAAAATTAGTATTGAATTTTTTCACTCAATCGAGTCGGATCACAATGAAAGCTATAGTGATCCTTGTATGAATTTAAAAACATTCGAGTACGCAATACAAGATTTCCATTCAATTTTTCTTTTATTGTTACAATTTTATAACGTTATAAAGAAATATATTCTTAATTAAAAATAATTACAGTAGAGATTCAATAAGTATTACAAAAGTTTATAATTCTAATAATCATTACCATTTTGTTTCTCTGAACATTTTTTTCAGTTTTGCCTCGATCCTGTTGTCTTTACTTAATAGTGGGGATCAATGATCCCATGATCATCAAGATGCCGCAACACAAATTATTCTACTTTAATACATTGAACAGGACCTGGATCAACATTCCAACAATCAAAGATCCATTGTTCAAGTTAGGAACGAGGCAATTGTGGGAGCCACTGCTTACAACACCTGTCAAATTTCAGACGTTGAGGATGACAATAATGGACAGACGTTTGAAGACTCTACAAAGTTCACTCATAACCTTCGGGAAACAAAAGCCCACCCGCTCCTAAGAAGAAAAAAACGAAGAAGACTGTCGACAAAATCACAAACCTTGAACGCCTCAAAGGAAAAAATCAGGTGGTGTGGTTTCCGACGAATTGCGTTCACCCGACAAATATCATCTTCGTCCGACGGATTATGTTACTGATAAAATAACCCAATCCGTCGGGCTGTGCCAACGAATTGTGATATTCGACGGATTGGGTTATTTTATTAGTATCGCAATCCGTCCGACGAATTGGGTAATTTTATAAAGAAAGCAGTCTCTCCGACGCGGACGGTATTCGTGGTGTGACTTATTTCGTAGCTAACACTGTTTATGGTCCGGTGGAGTATATGTGAAATCAGATCAGTGTCGTCTCCAACGACTGTGACACACTGGTTTTGCTGTTTTTCAAAGCAACTATAGCTGTGTCTATAATAATCAACCAGTCTATACCTTTAATCCCATTCAGCTTCAATGACACATAATCTACAAAGCTATGCATGTTCTCGCTATTGGAGAGGAACTGCTGCTTAGTTATGTCTAGGAGTGTGTGGAGTGTATTGCTTTGCAATCCTCTAGAACTTCTAGATCTGATGTTTAGGTGCCTCCCGCATAAGGTCCTCGCTCTCCAACAGGGATGGAGCTATCTCAAAAGACATCATTTTGCACAAGTCGGTCATGATTTCTAATGTACTGACGAGGGCAAGAGCTATGAGACAATTGAACCGGTTACAACCTGTATTATTGTCCTTTCTTTTAATTTTACCTTAGTCCCCATGCTTGCAGTTTATTCTTTCCTCTTGAAGGAAAATTCTTCTCCATCTTCGCAAGAATAGCTTTGCGGATATCTTTGGCTTTAAGGTCGTTACAAAATTTTCGCTTACGGTTACTTCTTTTCCGGTTACAAATTTTCAAGTTTTTTTTTGAGTTAATCCAAACTTGAGAAATTCTTGTGTGTTCCGGTAATTTTCTATATTCTTACTACCAAAAGTTTTACGAATCTTTTCGTGTTAGTCTGATGATCTACCACTGTTCAATTGTAAGAGGTTCTGTTAGACTGAATAAATTATCTCTGCACGGATATTTCTCAAGAAGAGCCACATTGACTGCTGAACTTCTGTGAAGCCCCTGCCCCGTGTCAGTCCGCATTACGTCTTCGATGATATAGTCAGAGGGTATAATTTAGGACTAAATTTACTATATAGCAAATGGAAAAATTTAATTTTCTATTAAAAACTTGATTAATTAAATAAAGTTATCGATACCTGGTGGACACATATTGATTTTGTAAAATACTTCGATTTTTACCAAGACAGTAATTAAATAAAGTTATCGATACCTGGTGGACACTTATTGATTTTGGCAAATACTTCGATTTTTACCAAGACAGTAAGGGATATTAGTAATATAAATGACCATATTTACTACATATGAAGAATTCGAATTTTTGATTAAAAACTTGATGAAATATATAATTATCGATACTTGATGAACACTAATTGATTTTTATCGAGACAGTAAGGAATTTCAGTAATTTTAATGACCATATTTAGTATATAGCATAATATTAAGAATACGAATTTTCAATTAAAACCTTAATTAAATATAGTTATCGATACCTGACGAACACGTATTTAAATAATTGTATTGGTTATTAGTACTATATAGCATATGGAGAATTTGATTTCACTATTATAACTTGATTAAATGATGTTATCTATATCTTATATACACTTGAATGATTTTGACTGAAATTCTGATTTTTAGTGTTGCAGTAAACGATTTAACTAATTTAAATTTATATAATACTATATTACATATGCAGAATTCGATTTTTCTATTAAAAACTTGATTAATTGTACCGATTATTTTATTATTCTAGTAATAGACTACTTTTAATTGAATACTTATCATATTTATAATATATTTAATACTTATCATAGATATAACAGTAGTATTTCCCAGTGATAGGGATTTAAGCAAATATTTCCGAATTTTATATTCTTAGTACATTTTATTACCATAAGCAAATTTTACAAGTTTTATCATTGCTAAAAATCCATAAATAATCTAAAAAGTTTCTAAATATCCTACCTAAAATATCTCTAAAAAATTTTTTTTACATTTAACAGATTTTAACGAAATTTTGAAACATTGTATAAAATCTTATAAAATCTTGTATAAAACATTTTATAAAATCTTCTTCAAATGTTTCAAATATGACCCAGATTAAAGCAACCAGTCTCTGATTTGAGATGACTGCCAACAATTTCAAAAGATTTCTCTGATTTTAGAAGACTTCCCTGATTTTAAGAAGATTGCCCGGAATTTTAGAAAACTGCCCATTCTGCCTACTACTTTAAAAATAAGAAATAAAAATAATTCTGTATAAAACTGCGTTGACTTTATTGCTAAGACATAACAACACATAGGTACATTAAAACAGTCTAGTTATCTTCACCACTTTGACTACTTTCAATATCTATATGTAGTCATATTGGTTATCTTTGTTGTTTTTCCGTTCTTTCACCCACTTTTCACAAATTTGGTCATGAAATTCGTCTGATAGCCTCTTTTAGTACTGAGACCTTGCAGTTTGCAGTGAACCACATTTCCTTCAGCCTGTTGTACTTTTTGAATACTGATGCTTATAGTTGACAGTCTATTAAAAGTAGACTGTTCCTAAAAAATAGAATATCATCGCAACAATTAATCAAGTTTTTAATGGAAAAATCAAATTCTGCATATGTATAATATGGCATTATAAAAATTTTTAATTAGCCAAATCGGTTACTGCACTACTAAAAATTAGAATATTGGTCAAAATCTATAAATGTATGTAAGATATCGATAACTTCATTTAAGCAATTTGAAACTAATAGTTAAAACTAATAGCCTTTAAAATTATTAAATCCATCACTACCTTGATAAAAATCAATAAGTGTTCATCATATATCGATAACTATATTTTAGAAAGCTTCTACTAAAATATCGAAAGCTCCATATGATATATTGCAAATATTGACATTAAAATTATTAATATCCCTTACCGTTTTGGTGAAAATCAATGTTTTGATAAAAATCAATAAGTTTTTATTCAAGTTTTTAATAGAAATTGCATGATTTTCTATGAATAGAAATGTTGAGTAAATATTTACAGCTCATATCCGTGCTTTTCATATTTATCAAGTGGAGAAACTCGAAGGATGACTAGCCACATAGATACTCCCTGTTTGAGAACACCCAAAGCCGTCGTTCCTGACAAGAGATAACCAGAATAGTTATACCGATGAGAGCAATATTATGAATGCAGGTAAATATGGACTTTGATTGAAGAATAATAGTGTGCATGCATAAGTGCACGGCAACTAAGAAGATTGTGTTGTGAGTTTAACATTAAAGGGTGCGCATTGTGTTGCAATTTGGAGTACATGAATATACAGCAGTCACCTAAAATATAATTTTTCCCACTAAAAATCGCTAAATCGACTTTAAATATATTGTTTGTTAAAAATATTACCGATAGTTGCAATCGATTTCTGATACATAACTTTTGAAATTCGAAGAAAAACATTAAAATTTCAATTTTCACTAACGATTTCGACTCACGAAAATGACGTGATTGATTTCTCGAAATAGGACAAGAATTTTGCTTGGGTCTTTTCAAAAGTGTTAATAGGGACCTTTATCTACAATTAGCAATCAATTTTTTATAAATTTTCCAGATTATCGTGAATTAATAGTCAGAATGACTCGAATATAATAGGAAATAAAAATTAAAAATGGTGTTATGAAATTTAAGTTATTTCAAAAGTTAAAACATTCTTTAAACCATAACTTAAATGTAGGAAGACAACTTGATTTATAAATCGAAGTTGACTATATTTAATAAAGTGTATTTACTTAATTACAAACAATACTAACTCATAGTTATTTTTTTCCCACATATCATGCACTAAAATATATAACTATATTATTCAAAGTAAATAAAAATAAAAACCAATTCAAAATTATATAGTTCTTTACAAATATAAAACTTTATACACAATTAAAGTGTAAAAAAATGTAATACGTTTTATATCATATAAATAGATATATATTACGTTTTTCATAAAATTTACATGATTTGGATTCAGCACTGACAGTTCTAATTTTATTCTTGCCAGCATGACATACATTAAAAAATTATGCTTGGATTTTTATATTTATCAAAATGGAAATATCATTTTATATTCTACATCTAAAAATTATGAAAACAATTTGTTATAATAATAAATTCAGAATAATTTAATTAATATAAAAAGAAAATGTTTTCATTCCATTTTGAAAAAGTTTACATTTTTTAAATTTTTATATTTACAGATCGCCCAAAAAATCTGCCTCGTGTGATGCATATAATCCTGGAGTGTTTCTATACAGCTTAAGACAACCATCTGGAAGCTGCAAAATTTAGTTTGAAAATAATAATAATAGTAATAATTTCAAAATGAAATAAAAATGTTTAACACAATGAAAAGAATTTATACATAAACAGAAGACATTTAAAATATTTAATTCATTTATACAAATTTAAGGAAATATGCAATTCTTATTCACGAAATATCGAATTATGTTCTACATATTTTTCACCAACGATTCGATTTGACATATTTGACAATCAGTACCATATTCAGAAATTTCTAATTAATATTAGTTAAACGATGAAAATTATGAAGAGTAAAGAGTAGAAACAGTACGAAACGATTAAAATAGATCAAATGCACCAGTCAAAGTTCGCAGTCAACGTTGAAGCCTATCTAAATGACGAGAATAAAGGCAGCTTCAGACGTACGCAGCGGTAAAGTTCATCTGGACGAAAAAAAATTTGAACTGCCTCTGCCGATAATTTTTAATTATTTCAAAATGAATAGAATGTCACATTTTTCGTATAAGTAGGAAGAGTTATTTATTCCTTAACGAATTTTGAATTTTTTAGTTTTTTCCAATAAAAACAATTTTTTAAGATCAAATTTATTGATTGCCTATAACTATGATATTAAATTTAATTAAACAAATGAATTAATTAATTAATGTAAGTAGTAGGTGATGAGTCTATCCTAACCAATTCGTCTTCTGATTGGTCGAGAGATTCACGTGACCTATCTGGCTTCT
>JAUZNC010019203.1:0-25716 GCA_034780395.1 Vannuccia rotundouncinata
GCACAGCTAGAAATGCAGCTTTTATTTAGATTAGTTGCATAATATTCTCAAATGTCAATAATGAGAAGTTATATATAGAGAGAGATAGGTAAATTTTAGTTGTACATCTGTATATAGCTTATATATAAATTGTTTATTGTATTTCAATTTAGATTTTTTTAATATAAATATACATATATACATAAAATATTTTTATACTATTATATATATTATAAGAGCCTTCACTGCAAATATAATATATGTTGCAAAAATTGTCCATTTTGCAGACAATGAGAATACAAATTCCAATATACAGGAAATGTATAATAATTATATGAAAGTATACCTATGTGTAGGTTTATAATATAATCACTTTTTTATCATATAGAAAGTAACAATTTTACCTATATAATTGTATTCCTAGTTATAATAATTTTGAAGAATATGCTATATAAAATACAATAAACATGTAATCTCATATAAAAAATAAACATGACAAATATTGAATTGTATTCTATTATATGTCAAATGGCATTCATATTATATATAAATCCATGTAGAAGGCTAATTGAATGTGACACACCATATTAGCTGCTATTATAAATGTCACAATAAAATTAACCAATCAGGACACAACAAGGATACTAACTAACACATTTGAATTTATATAGCCATTATTGCCAATTTGCTGTCCCATAAGATCAAAAAGAAATGGTTAAGCAAGGGCATAATTTGGAAAAGTGAAGTATATTTATATGAAATCTGTTTTTCTACAAATTCATAATTATATTTTATTATGTATTTACCCTATACATACTGGGCTTTTTTGCACTTCCATATACTGTGGGGCTGATTTGCCCCACCTTCAAATATGATGTTCCTATAGTGCAAAATGCATAGAACTATTCTGTGATTTATATAAGACATTTTTGTAGATTTGGAGTGATGGGGATGGAACTGCTCTCATGATTGCCCACTGGTGTCTATGAAAGTAAATTTTGTGTTAAATATAGTAAAACTTAATTATAAGAAAAGTCATGAAAGCTTACTATTCTTAAATTGTTCAATAAAAGATGTCGGCAAAAATTACCATGGGATATGGATAGGGTGAAACATATAATGTTAAATACTAATTGTAATAACAATAAGATGTTGGCAATAAATTATACAAAAAAGCATCAAGAGAGTGGACTTCAAATAAAAATCCAGAGATAATTTTCATAACCCAATCTCTTGAACATATGGTTAAGCCTGCACATATAATGCCAGCATTTTAAGTTTTGTATCTTTAAAATCCATTTTAAGAGATTTTAAATTCGTCATTTACTGATTGTTTTATCTGGAGCTTATTACCAGAGCTTTATTATCAATGACTTAGAGATAATTACTAGAGCTAGATGGCACTGCTATACTGAATTAGAGCTTATCTCTTAGAGATACATTATTATGATTTTATAAATATAGATAGATAACTCCATTTAAATTTTTAAATATTTCAAAATAGACACCAGTTTCTCAAAAGGTAAACCAGTATCCAAAAGAGTGGTTCTGGTATGTTATGACATATTACCATCAATTAATAGGTACCCAAAGGATTGACAGTACAGTGACAAATGCCACAATAACTTGCCTATATTGAAGTTTGGTAAGTATAGCTCAGCTTCCTCTGAACATGTAATAATTTCCTATGCTTATTTGGCTGATTAAATTAAATACAAAAACTGAATTATCATAGCTAATGTAAAACAGAAAAAGCTTATCCATATATTGTATAATTTGAGTATGAAGTTGACAAATAATGAATGCACAGTGTGAGGTGAGTTTTCTGATTAAGAAATATTAATGCAGCTAATATAGAGTGCAAAATACGCTTTTCACATTTGTTCCTACCATTAGACCAATAACTAGTAATAATTATTCAAAAATGTCATATTTGTTTACCAGCCAATAGCCTGCATAATATCATTTTTATTAGGACTCATCTTTAGAAAATGAACACACTTGGCAGTGTAAGTTTTATTATAAAAAGGTAAACAAACATTTAAAAAGGGGTCAACTGCTTGGTGCACTCCCCTGTATCCATTACTCAGATAAGCAAGTGTTGGGCCATTTATAAATTACATTTTGATTGACTAAATTTCAAAAATGTAGTGTTTTTTCTGGGAATTTATATTACTACATTTTTAGGTAGTGTTTATTTGCATAAATAAAACTAATTTTATTTATTACCAACATTTTCTTTAAAGCTATTTTTAGTCTAAACAGGTAAATAATTTATCTGACAATTGATTAATCTATTTTATAAATTTTATTAAATTATATTATTTCCACACAATTTCCATACTTGTTATAAAGAAATTAATTTATTACAGACATATGGATTAATAGAACATACTATATATACCTCACTAACTTAAGTGATTCCTGTAACAGATTCAAAAAAGTTATTTAAATTGTTTTTAAACAAATTTATATTAATGCATTTTAATATATTGAAATAATTAATACAAAAATATGTATTTAGAATAAAATAATAAACTACAGTGTAGTTCAAAAGTAATGCAACTGTTCATATAATATATCTTTGCTATAAATACTGGTTAAATGTATTGTCTGTTTTGTTTTTGTTTTGATAATTATGCAGCAAATTACTAAGCAAAAGTGAATCAGTGTAGACTAGTGAAATGTGAAATTATGAAACACAAAACTTGGCAGAAACTACAAGACTAGTAGCATTTCATTTTAATCATCCTGCACCTGAAAAATCTATAATTTAAAGGCTAATTACGAAATCCGAGGAGACTGCTTCTGTATTGGCCATCACTTAAAGTGGGTGACCATCCATTTCAAAATATACATCTGTTCCTAGATTCAGTAAGAGATCAAGTTGGAATTGATGCACCAATGACTTTATGGAGAGTAGCACAATGATTATCTGCGGCTGGTGATAGTCATTGACATGAAATCTCTCATAATCACGTCCTTCAATATCTTTAAAATTGATATTGAGCAATACATCCCATACATAGTCTCCATGAAGATGATGTTGACTGAAGGGTTCAGTTTTTTTAATAATTTTTGGAAATCATATGGTCTGACGAAGTATGTTTTAAGTTAAATGGTCACATCAACAGACACAATTGTGTTTTTTGTCTAAATGATAATCCTTTTTTAAAAGTTAAAAATATGTCTACCTCCCCAATGTCATGGGGTGGGATGTAATTTTATCTGATGGTATGACAGTCACTTGGTAGTCTTTTCTTAACATGCTGAATGATTGGTTTTGCTCCAGGTTCCAAGGCATGATAGACAGAACCTAATTTTTCAAGCCTCATTATTCTTTAATTGTTCAAGCTTGGATGCATGGATAGGAAGGCATGTGACAGATGGCTCCAGACATGACTCCTCCAGACTTCTTCTTATGGGGTGTCCTCAAAGACAAAATGTATGGCCAAAATCTAGGATAATTCAAGCATTGAAAGATGTCATCACACAATTCACAGAACATAAACATTTTTTCCAGAAAGTGTGTCCCTCTGCCTGAATCTGTACCAAAATTATCCAAGAATAAAGTGCCCCTCGATCATCTGCACCTAACAATCATGTCATCCATAAATGTTTTAAATCTATATTACTATTGTATATTTTTGTATTATTAAATAAATTAAATTGGCGTTTTCGAATTAAATTTTGATTCAAGATTAAACTTCGTTCTGTAAGAGTTAATTAAACAGGTCCTAGATCGTTGTTAATGTTTTTATTCTCTAGACTCCAAATTCTTCTTCTTATATATAATTTTAGATCTATATCGATTATATATGGATTCAAATGTGACAATACTTCCATCACCAGTTGATAATGGTACAGAAAGCCATTTTTGCAAAAGGATTTTATATGGAGAATTTTCTGATACAAAGTAGTTTACATTGCTTTTACTGATCACACATAATTCGTATTTCAAACCATCTCTTCATTCTGTCGGTGTAATATCCAATTTTCAGAGTTCGATTATGGGACGTCTGCATTCTCATCCCAACGGTTGTATTTTTGTGTTTCCTTCTTTTTAATTGCCGAAACGCTACACAAAAATTGAAAAGTAATTCTAACCCAGTTGTCGTTGCTTTCTACATCATGGTAAATATAAAATTAATTTTTAACAAGTCTCTTCTAATATATAGTTTATGTGTCTTATACGTTTCTTCTTTGCAATATATTTATATTGCAAAGAAGATTAGACTCATAAATTAAAAAATAATTAGCTTTGTTTGCAATAAATAATATTACAATTGCTACATTTATTCGTATTCTGTTTTTAGGTTTGTCTTGTGGCAGTTGTGGAAATTGCAAGAACTCTCGTTGCTATGACAGTTAACGCTGCTGTTAATGTCGGATATCTAGCCGATAAGGTAAGCCTCAGTTTACAGGGAAGAGCAGTATGTAAAAAAAGTCTGAAGAAAGTGTCCAAAGCAAAATATTATATATGTTGTGTACTAATTAAAATTATCATAGACACTGTAAAAACAAGATTGCTAGTATAACAGTATTTGAAAGTGCTTCTCTTTTTTTTATTGACACACATTGTTACAGACGATTGGCACTTCTTTCCGAGAACTCTTGTATTTACTTTTACTGATACTGAATTTCTTCTAAATGTATAGTATACAGATGCTTTATAGAAATCATCCACGAAATGATAAGGTGTACTAAAGCGTGGATGTAACGCAATATAATATGTTCTACTTTTGTGACTTTTTGTCAACAATTACCAAACAAAGTCAAACTGTACCATCATCCTTGTTGGAAATTTTCAGACAATTAAGCAAAAAGAAATTTACATTTGAATGTATAATTAGATTTTCTAATCGGTAGTTACTTTGTACAAAGGTTTATTTCTTGTTCCAATCGTATATTTAATGTTGTATAAATATGACTATTGCATTTTTTCAGATCCTTTGGCTAGGACTTCAGCTGTTGCTTTTAGTAACAGAAATGTCAGTATTAGTGTTTGGAATAGGATCTGGTAAGTTTAAAATTGTATTTTGTAATTATTGGGAATATCTATTAGAGTCAGTCTGAGATTTAGGGCAAATTTAAAGTCTCATTTAATAAAAAATTATATCAACGGGAAGAATTATTAAATTAAGTTAATTAAATTAGTGATTTTATAAGTAGTAAAACTTGTTTAGAAACGCAGTCCAATTTAGATGACTGAAATTGATATTTACTGAGTTCTTGTAGTCTTGATTGTTAACGATGTTGATTAATAATTATTTATTTATTTGTATTCATAATAACTATATGCACCCATTTCGCAATATGTAGTAATCTGCGTCGAAATTCTAGATTTTGACTTCCCAGTTTCTGTATGATATTTTTTAACTTTTCGTATGAAATTTAGGATAATTTTGTTATTTACCCATTATAGAATATAATGTTTATTCGTAATAAAGTCCGACTTTAAAATCTAAAAACAACCTAAAATATTCATTTTGTTGATGCATCTAAATTTTTATAAAATTCCTGACAATTAAATTTGTGAATATTACTTTAGTGATGTTTTCTTCTCCATGGACCTCGAAGTGTACTTTTTGTGGGATGAGGGGTATATATGATAAAGATAAAAATTTATGATTCAAATGTATTTTAGATATACAGGACTATTGTGGCATATACCACAAATGAGCGAGCAAGATACTAATTAATATGTATAACAGGAATATATTTGTGGGTGTATCGCACATATACGTCTTGATACATTATGTAAGATCACTCAACACGTTAAATAAAAAATATATTACTCAAAATATTCAAAGTCATAGTATACAAAAACAAAGCCTATAATATGTAGTAATCTATGTTGTATAACCGTTCTTCACTCATTTTTAAACGTCTTGCCATTGAGAAGGCCCTTTGGTTGAATTCTTACTCAAATTTTCTTTTAACCACCTAGGAAGTTAATTGCCGCTACATTTGGTTATATTTACAATACAGAGTACAATGTAGAGTATAATTTATATTAGTTGCAGCGAAGTAATTTTAAACAGTGTTTTATTTTATTGTGTTTGATCTAGTATTTTTATTATGTACCTCTCGGACACACTTCACCGTATAGTCTTTTTTTGAAAATCGAAATCAGTATTCATAGGTTTATCAGCCAATAAATAATAGGTAACGAAATGTAATCAGAATAATCGCGTCATTAATATGGAAATAATGTCGACTGTGGCTGACTACATCCTTTCCTACTCTTAGTATGTTATGCTAATTCCTTGAAACATAATATGTTTCTCAACTGTTTTTTAATAAGTGTTAATATTTTGTTGCACTAGTTGTTAATCTATAGGAATTAATACTATCATTTTAATGTTTAGCAAGATCGACGCTCTGTGAGAATAGAATACATTAAATAGATATTTTCACTCTAATATTTGTAAAATCTTTATTAATTTAGTATTTGACATATTATTACAAAGTTCCTTTTTTTTAAATCATCCTGCATATTTGAGTAAATCAAATCGTAAGAAATAGTCTATTTTATATACATAATCATTTATTATATATTGTTAGGGGAATATTGGTTCTTTTCTGTTAATATTTTGCTATCAAACAGTTAGCAAACAACCCATTGGAAGACTGCTATTAGTATAATAAATTGTACCAGGAAAAGTTCCGTCTCTCATAGGATCTTGTTAACCAACAACAAGATCACTTATCGATTGATTATCATTGCAAATCGAGAACCCCCTACTTCTTTTATGCCTGAATCATCAGCTGATGCGTACTGCAAAATTTCCCCGAATCAAACCTACTTACCTCTTCATTGCATGGCTTCTTCTTCTTTATCCAGCAATCAGATCCTTCCAATGTGACGTACTGATAGGAATACGTCACTGACTGCGATACGTCAGAGAACATGTGACCCTCGAAATGTTATCCACTTTTTGGAAAATGTCAAAAACAAGTACATTAATTATTTAACTTGTCAATCAGTTCTGATAAGTTCAGTACTTTGAAAACTCTTTTCGTTAATTGAGTAGATGTATTTGTTCTTAAATGAATATCGCTGACGAAATTGGTTGAATTGAATAACGAAAAACTTTGTCTCTTTATTAGGGTAACTGTCTTGCGTAAAATATATCTATTATATCCAGAGTTTCCCTTATGTAAATTATATTTATTTGATTTCCTTAAATGATAAGTTCTTTTCTAAAAAAATAAACTATTTTGCCAGAAGAATTTCCCTTTGGGAGACGCAATTATTCTTTGTGTTCAATCAAGATAAATTCTGTTGTTAATTCGAGTAATAATTACCCCATCTTTCCAAATTATTAAATACTATCTTAATTGTGTAGTTTATGTATGCATCACATTTATATAGAGTATATCCGCTGCTTCTGTTTTGTAACGCTGAGCGTTATTTTCATTAAAATTCAGCGTTATGCGTTTTTTACATGCTATACGTGTCCACGTTTTTATACATATTCTTTAAAAATGACACAAGAAAGAACCAAAATGAAACGGTCAGCCGAACACCTACTTGTGTCAGATAGACTACTGAAAAGATTTTATCGTGCACATTATATGTTTTCTACAGTTCGCTGAATGATGTTTAAAATAGTTACTTTATAGTTTGAAGTCCCACATTTTATTTTAAAGAGAAGTAATATTGTTTGCTGAAACTTTGTGTATGTTTAATGATACATTTTTCTAATTTGAAATTATGCTAATTTCGAGATATTAAGCTTAGCTATTACCTTTAAAGCGAGTTTATTATAGCAAAATTTACAATGGGATGATTTTCGATATTCTGTCAATCTAAAAAAATAAGTATACTTATTGTGTTCAAATAGATTTTTCTTATTTCTTTTAGTTACAAAGCTATGCCTTCTCCAAAAAACAAGTGTTATAGTAATAGGTATCCTTTCTTTGGGACCACTTTTGATGTTCAAAGTATATTTTATTTTGTTCAAGTTTCATTCTTGCACAATTTTAACAGGAGAGAAAGATGTTTTTTTTAATTAAATAGCAACCTTTGCCAGGGTGCAGCAGATTTCCTTATCAACAGTCGTTTTCAGTTATACTAATACAATAATTGTTACCAAAATACATTAAAATGGGATTGGGATATTAACTCCAAATCGGCAGTTTTTTGGATTTGTTTTTATTTTATAGATTTGTTATCGGTTTGCCAAATAAAGTTTCGCGCGAGCAATTATCAATCAATATTCGCATAGTAGATACATAACTACATTATGACATGTTTGTCTATAATCCTATAATTATGTATTTATTGTAATTATGATGAGTTAGAATGGTTGATATTATATTTTATCAAATTTATTGACTTATGATTAATTTAACTAAATTGCATTACTGACTTACACAATTTTGTTAGTTGGTCGATCCAAAAAGTAGTTCATGTTATAACCATAAATCGAATGAATGCGCTTTTAACAAAAAACAATTAAACTTTTATTAATGTCAACAATTGTGTTGTTACCTCATAGAAATAGTAGATTGTGCTAAACTAAAAAATGGATAAAGTTGTCTCAGTTCATCAATATTGGCATACATTTATAATTAAATTCCATTTCAAATTTTGTTATGTATTACTCAATTTTTAATAAAACAAATTGTTATAACTTTAAATTTATTATTAACATTTTTCGGAGTAAAATTTAGTTATATATAATAATGAAAAAGCATGCAGTCATTTTGTTTTGAAAATTTATGTAAATAATTTTTTTCTATATAAATTGACAATATATGCTACTCTTGGGAGTGATTGGAAAAAACACAAATGCAACACAAAAAAATTGCATTAATGGGCTTAATTCTTTTAAATGGGTATATTGTGGATTTTGTATTTTATTGCATTATATGTACTACACTATTAAGTTGTACTCATGCTTTATTTATATTATTTTTGTATCAAGCTTATCTGGAGACCGGGAGAAGTGTTAGACGTGTGATCATAATCAGCTCCCTTGTCGCACTGGTCTACTCACTGATCCAGTGTATTCTCGAGTTTTGTCTGAATAACGAGATCTTCTATGTTCCTAAGTTGCAGTACCACCTCTATGCGCATGGTGGAACTGTTTACCTTTTCCTTACGTCATTCATCGGTCTAATTGTAAGTTGCTAAGTGTAAATTATTCAATTTATAATCAGACTTTTAGAACAAAACTACAATTTTCAATTCTAAGTCTTTTTGATAATTTGAATTTTGTTTAATTCCTTTATTTTATTTTCAGGTTTATACTAGTATTATCATTTTACCTAAAACAACTTTGAAAATTGGTCAAATACTACCAAGTAAGTGTTAGTTGTAGTCTTACACACGGAGTAATCTTTTATTTGTATGATTTCCATTTAATGGTATAGTATTTAAAAAATCATTTTAATTCCTCTATGTAATATTAGATTAAGCTGCGTGTAAATATAATTATGTACATATTTGCATTACGCCAAAATTAGTAAAACAAGAAATCTTTCTAACAAAAATTCTCACTAGCATTATAAAAAAGATTCTATAATCTAACATGGATGATTTTAAATTAAGTTCTTTTTGGATTATTTTTATTAAGGATGTATTCTAATTTTAAATCATAATATACATTGAAACGATTGTAAAGTATTTTATGTGCAAATTTCAGCCAACAGGTCGTTCTACCTCTACTGTTTGTCCATGGCTATTCTCTATTCAGTACAATCTCTCGGCAGTTTCCTTCTGTGTGTTGGAGTTGAAGACGGATTCTGGTAAATATAAATCAACGTTCGATGGATTGTATACAATATATTAGTTGTTGACATCGTTGTTTTTGCAGTCTTGTAAATCTGACAACGTTTATCTACTTTGTTGGCTTCGATCCTCTTGTATATTCGATCTTTCTTCGAGGATATTTCAGGTTCGTATAATATGTTGAGCCTCTTTTACTTGAGTTCAATTAGTCAGGTTATTTAAATACTATTTATAATAAAACGAACATTTTGATCTTTGTATCCCGCCCACGCATTCCTATCCAAAGTTTTCCTTCATGTTATTTTGTAGTCGAAAGAAGGGCACCTTCGCTTTCCTTTATCGACCACACTACGACCAGAACGACCCTTCCAATCACACCTATGAAGAGAACATCGCTGGTCCCAGTTTCAACAATCCACCCAGTGGCAATATGCCAGCTGCCGTAGACCTATCCACGCCTGACGATTGGGCATATGATGTGGACATTATTGACCCCAACCTTGACCCTAACACCTTGGATATTGATTATGACTATTTCTCTGGCCAGGGACCTGTGCATAGATTTCCAGAAGAGGAAAATCAACACAATGATCAACCTCCGATGAATATTCCAATGGCTTGATGTGTGTTCTTTCCATTGTACTGTTAGCTAAATGTATGGAGTTGATATAGTTAATTGCTTTGACTTGATTTGGACCATTGATATCATAATTCTATTTTTCTAGATCGGCAAACTTCATTAAATTATGTCTGAAATAATAACGTGAAAAAAGGACAAAATGGTGAAATCTTGTTCAACTTATAATTTTACTAATAGAGCTGTGAAGTAGACCTAATCGGTCAATATCTTTGCACAGTTAGTTTTTTTAATTTTTAAAATTTTATATGAGTTCATATAAATCTGCTATATTTATAACAATTTTTTTTCTCCAGAATTGTTTATTTAAGTCAATATAATTTTTTTTAATCAGTTTGCTATTGATTTCCCCATTTTTATTCCGTATAAAGCATAGTAGTTTGCCAATCTAGTGAAGTTAATTACGATATCAATGATTTGGACCACCTAGTGTTTTGATTGATATAGTACTCGTATTAAAGGAGTATTGATGAATTGGAAATCCATGCATTAATTCATTCCTCTACATACATTTTTATTGTTATATTTGGAGAAATATACGCCCCTGTAAATAGTATAATTCATTCAATTTTCGTTTAAAATATAAAACTAACATTGTAAATAACTTTAAATGACATCAGAAAATCAGATTTATAAATCAAGTCAAATTTATGATAATTTTGATTTGCATTTCATATAATGAATTCCAGACTTATGTAAACTCAGTCCTTTATAATATATTTAATATGAGAGAATAGATTATGGAGACTTTTTAAAAACTGCCTCATTTATAAAATTGTTTTTGTCATCATTAATTTATAATGTTCAAAACTTTGTACCTACTGTAGATATTATTACATAGTACTCAAAGTTTCAGCTGTTTGTCTTGTCTTCAGTATGTTTATTAGTTATTCTACTTGCGATCTCTATATATGTCATCTTGAAGAATCTATACGTCTATTCTTTGACGCACAATACAAAATCAAAATGTTTAAAAAATATTTGCAGGAATGGACTGCTGTCGTAATGCGAATTACTTTCGAGAAGGTCGTTACAGTAATTAATTATGTTTAACTCAAAGTTGAACAAAAAATCTTTGATTTCGTTGCATAATATTAATATATCGGTGCATTTTTCTTTTTGCCATTATCTCCATATACCAAAAGTAATCTACATTCACAAATTATATTGATTGCTTGTGTATAGGTTACGCGTATGTTGTTATATAATCGTTGCACGCTATAATGTTATTTTTGTTATAATGCATTCCTTCCCCATATATTGAAGTGTAAATTATATATATTTTCAATCAGTATAAATTAATTAGCGAATATATGTAACTCATTCAAACTCATATTATTCGTTAATCGTGTATTGACATTATTATTGTATTTATTTTTTGTTGCTTAAATGTTTGATGACCAATAAATGGGATATATTGATAAAAATTTCTTTATTTTTTTTTATTATACTTTAATTAATGGACCATTAATAATTTATCATTTGTTTTTATATTTAGAAATTGTTACTTTTATACAATATATATTTATACCTTTACAAGATTGCATATCGAAGAATTTATTAATGCTATTCCTGTCAAATATTTTCAATAAATAATATATATTTTTAAAAGATTTATAGAATAGTCAACTCTGAAAATTGTTTAAATTTCATTGGGTAATTTAATTAATAATTACAGCCAATGAATAGTTGTCTCTCTCAAATCGATTATTTACGTCACGACTTCAACAAAGACGTAGACAGTGAATTAGAAGATGGAAATTGGGTGACTGTAGGCCACTGTGTCTACCAGCTGCACAGAGACCCTGACACTGGAGAATTGTGCTTCTTGGATACACCAGCACATAACTTGCGTTCACCCAGGTTTGGTCTTATTGAATGGACAGAATATGTGCACGATTAAAAGCATCTGATCCCGTTGAAGGATTGTTTTGCATGATCAGTTTTAAAATGGTAGGTTTTTTGTTTTATTTAATATTACTAATAATTTGTTTGTTTTAACTAACCCATTCACATATTTTCTGGCATATTCTTGAATCTTCCTTTATTTATTATCATGTTTTTATAATTGAATAATAATTCGTAATTCAAAACAAATTACTGATTTATGTCGTTCTTCCCATGATCAAGTTCTTTAACATATCTCTATCTAGAAAGTAAAATACTTGTATTCTTAAGATAACACTCTATTTTTAAAATTGTTTTAGAAAAGTGTTTGTACTTAATGAATTTGTCACAGATTAAACTGAACTGGTTCAAGTATTTATAATATCTTTTAATTTTAAGTTGTTAGTAGTAATGTCGAGGGTGTTGTCTCGGATCAGGTTCGAGTCCACCCTCGTACTCTCTCGTTCCTGGCTAACAACTGTGCTAGTCGTGTGTTTAGCGACGTTCGTTTGGTATGATCAGCTTTGAGGCATGAACAGACTTTGTACAATAATAGACATGTCATTGTGATTGAACCATGTTAATATCTTATTGGGTTTATCGTGATAACTTTATCGATTATCCGTAAAAAAATATCAATTTTGTTTTTATTCTCTACAATACAAATTGAAATGAAACAGTGGTAAATAATAAGTTATCACACCACCTTCAGATCACTCCTGGGTATCTGCCTCCATGAACTAGTCCACGAAGCTCCCGTGTCCTCACCACTACCCCAGAGATGGGCATGGTCCAACCTCCCTGCAGATCTCTATCCCCGCCTACTCACTGAGGCCATGCTCCAGCGAGACTGTCACGTGATCTCTCATCTAATCGCCCATTGGCCAGCCGCTAGCCTCCTTCTGGAGTACGTGTTGCCGTTAGAAGAGAGACGCCTGCCCGGCTATATGACTCGCTCGGTAGACCGCTACCAAGGGGGGTCTAGCCTCTTAGACGCCGTGATCTGTGGTCTCCTCACGCGGCACTCTAGCTGTCGTCTCACCCGGCTGGATGTAACTGGGTTTGAGGAGGGTAAGTATGTGCCCTCAGTAGAGACTATTTGATCAACATGGTTATTATAAACACAGTTTAAAAGACTTTTTAAATTTAAAAAGAATTATTGATTCGTATTATTGAAGCGATTTAGAATTCTTGAACGAAATTTGTTATCATAATTAAGGTTCAGTGGCTGTAAGATATGAGGGTCAATGAGTTCTCTTGGTATTATACTCAAATTCTTTGCTGGTTGCTGTATCTTTTTCGCTAATTTAATCTGAATGAACTTCTTAGTAATGTCATTATAGTCCAGTCAAAGTGTCCCAAAAGAACAAGGGACCTAGATAAGAATTGTGTGTAGCTCAAAATTTGCATAAAAGATCTGTACTTGGGCGGGGCCGAACAAAATATCAAAAATCCGCCAAAATCTGTTTTGGCAAAAAAATTATATATATTTTTTTAGATTATTTTTTATATTATACAAAGAATATTTTTTTATTATTTTGATTCGATTTTAGTGGAAATGCACATTTTTGCTGTATACAATTCTTCTATGTCATCACCTAATTTGGCTAGTTCGTTATTCACTACGTATGCTATAAACAATTCAGAATCGGGGGGGAATTTTCTTTTACTCGGCCTTCTATTTATAAACCGTCTCTATAGACCGTAAGATGAGTGTGGAGCTGTGTCGTCTGCCAATCCTGTGGATGCAGCCCCCCGAACGACGGGCAGAACTGCTACTCCCTCATGTACGCAACATGGTTCAACTCGGGCAGCCGGACAAGATGCAGCGCTACCTCAACAGGATTGCTGCCATCTTCGCCAATGTAGACCACGACTTCAACCATGGACAGAGCTTCGGTGGGTCTTGTCTTCTGCCCTTTTATGAGCTAAATTAAATTATATATTCTGAACATGTTTATTTTTAAAATCATAATTTGTCTTTGTTGCAACATTTGCTATGTCCATGCTACTCTTCGCACACAGAGCCCGTAACCATCCATTTGGACTGCATGGTAACAGTAGATGAAGTCGCCCTCGGTCTCGCCTTACAATCTTTGTCACCATTCCGATTCTCGTGCTCAAGACTCTGGATCCACCGACTCACCGATGTCTATCTGCCTCCTCTCAAGCTCATCTGTGTCTTCGATCCTCTCGTGAGCGCAACTGCACGTCCTTACTTGTTCTATGTATAACTGATACAATTTAGCTGTCATTTTCTCTTTTTTCTACTCAAGAGAGTCACTCATTTCGAATTAGAGGACGCGGAGATGTGCCTGAACACCCGAAGTCTGGGATCAGCTCTTCAGTGGATTTCCAGTCTTCGGAACTTGGTAGCGTGCTCTCTCCCCTGTTGCATCAGCCAGGGTGCGATTGTCCGTCTCATCAACCGTGTTCTTGTATCTCTGAGGAGACTCCGTAGACTCTCTCTAGCTCATTGCAATCTTCAGGGGCAGCTGAGAACTCTCTTGTCGGGTATCAGCCAGCCCCTGGTCTACCTCAATATTCAGGTGAAACATCTTTTCTTTACTTTGTGTAGTCTATTATAATTTTAGTAATATCCTATGATTTTCAGGATTGTCGTCTTGCCCCAGAGGACCTCGATTTCTTGTGTCAATGGCGTCCCCTCAGCTGCCTCCTAGAACTAAACCTCTCCCACAACAATCTGGCAGTAGTGAACGAACCTTTACTGATGCTTTTGTTGCGGTTAACCGCACTGGAGGGCGGTCTGTTGTGCCTCTCTCTGGCTTACACGAGCCTGCCCATAGAAAGAATGTGTCGTCTTATCAGCTTCATTGCTGGATTAGTGAGTATAATTTGATTTCTATAGCACACATGATAAATTATTCTTATCACACAAAAATGTTTGCATTTTAATCTTCAAAATTAAATTTTTGCATCCTCTGTTGTTAAAAATGTTATGCAAAAAATTCAATATACAAGTTATTTTTCTAACTCATATTACTTATTAAATAACAGTAGTAGATATGCTATTAGTTGAATATTTGTCACGTAGAAAAAATTAAATTATTTTGTATTGATTTAATTATCAACTACATTTTATCGTTCTCTAGCATAAATCTGTAGTGGGTCCTTCAAACATGTTTTTCGGTCATATTAATGATATTTATCGAATTGATTAATCGTTTTGAATCACATTTTCACGTCACATAACACAGGGTGTGATTCTTCCGATTTTTGGCCCTTTACTGTTTGAGTACATTCAATTGTATATATAGCACCCGCCCCCATAAAAAATATAATATTGCCCCTCTGGTATACATTTTTCCGATTTTTTTATCATTTATAAATCACACCCCTGATAACAAACCTATTCAAGCCTTAACGCCTACGTTATCTCTGTATATGTGAAACATTATATTGCTGGAGACAACACATTCTTTGTGTTGTAATTTAATCGATATCGTATACTGGTAATCAGACACTATTGTAGATACACAATGTATCATTGTCACACTGTCGCTAAAATAATTCACTATTTAAACTAAAAGATGTAAATATAACCAAACTAACTAATTAGTTTTATAGCATAATCTCGCTATAAACCGGTAACGAATTTATAACGTTTTAATCAAAGATTAGTCAATTTTCAATGTCATGATTAGTATTCTTTTTTGTTAAAACAAGTTTTATAGTAAATAATAGATTTGATAATAAACCTTATATCTTTTTAATTACACCGAATTTTTGAATAGATATACAACCAATACATTGACAATCGGTACAAACCAATCACTCTTTTTATCTATTCTCCAAAAGTCTGGTCTGGAGGATGACCATGACGTTTGTTTCGCCAGACACTCTCCCCTAAAGGTGGTCTGCATTCAAAGGTTCACGCCACCTTCTCCATCATCACTCCACGAACTGGTGTATCTAGCAAGTCACCTTCCCAGTCTACAGGCGCTCTACCTTCTTCCCGCGGTCTATGCCTTCCCTGGCGATGATGATTCACAGAGGCAGGAGGCCAAAATTAGGACCCTGCAACAGTGCCGTGCTTATCTCGGTCAAAGAGATTGTGCTCATGTCAATCTGAGATGATTTGCTCAATCTCTTCCTCCGTCATTCATTTCACTAGACTAACAAGTTGTATATAAAATTATTCTTGTAATTATTGTGAGCAATTTGTAGGAAATCAGTGTTTTCCTCATTTTATTGTAGCTAAATAATCGAATCATATTTTTTACTTTTCTGTATAGAAACACGAAGATTATTATCATCATTATTAATTAAGAATTTTCGTTATTATTAATCGAGTTGAATATGTGTACCAAATATTTCCAAAAAAGTTGACACCTCGCATTTGATTTAGTGATAATTGATCAATGCTGTTAATAATATTTAAACTTATATACAAAATAAATAAACTGGTACATCATAATGTTTTACTATTTTCGTATAAAATATAGTATTCTTGCATTTCGGATGCATTCACTATTTTTTTTATTTATGTGTGTACTTTTCTATATTTTACCACTACTGTATATAAAAATTTTAAAATACATTTATGATCACTTTCCGAACGCTTTTCCTTCCATTTCAGCTACTTAGTCAATTTGCTGTATGTATACTTTATTAATTACATAGGTAGTATTTGTATCGTACGAAATTTGTATCACAACAGTTATAGTAGTTTGCCTTTGATCACTTGTTGTAAAAAGCTGTGTTTTACTTAATCAGTTCGTCAACGCATGCGGTATTGTATCCAGACTGAACTCTCCTAATAAATGGATTTCATGTATGAAAATTAATTCTCAGCAATTGTCATAGGCCTAGTGGAAATATATATAATTACATTACAAAAATTGATATACTAAGAAGTTAATGCGTGATTTAACGACAAAGTGAATTACCGTTTATTAAATACACATTTATCGTAATTGGAAATATTACCATTTTTGTGTAAATTCTAATTTGTGATGTGCTAAGTTAATTTAAGAATTGTTTAATGCGTTACTCAAAACTTCTAATTTAGTAAGACTAAAATGGCGTCCACCTACATTTAAAATAAGAAATTTATTATCGAATCCTTAATTTACCTTGTTCAGTCAATTTTTTCAAAAAAAATGTGTATAAAAAAATAATGTTTACAGAAATTGTAAAATAGTACACAATATAATGAAATTGCGACATATAACAACATTTGAATACACAAGTTTAATATTTACAAATTCTTAGTAAATATAGTTATATTATACTGGATTTAGAATGAAGGATGTATCATCGTTTTAAAAATAAAAGGTTGGAAAATGCTCCCATGCAGTATGTCAAATATATGGCAGACTATATTAGTTTGAACAGAACACCATTCAAAGACATAAATCAATTATTTAAAATTTATTTTTTATTAAAACAAAATTATATACGTACAATTAAAATTAAGCAATATTATACAAATATAATATGTACATGACATAAAAGCACTAATATGCAGAATAAGATTGTTTATAATCACTGAAAATGATATGAAATGAATAAATACAATAAATAAATAAACTAAGTATAATAAAATAGTACCTACGAAAAATGCAAACATAGAAAAGAAGTATAAATAGAATGTGCCTACAATTGTTGCACAATTTAAATTATTCATTTATAATCAATTCGAACACAGTAAGATATGAAGAAGTAAACTGATTAACACATTTTTAATAAAATACAAAATAATTTGCTAAAGAGTATCGGTATCAATACATTTCCAGAAAATAATAGAAAAATATATTTTGAACGAAAAATATCACATGTTTAATGGAATTTAATCCTACTGCGACCTCAGTGGAATAAATATATCTAGAATCACAGCACTACTAAGAGAATAAGTATCACAAATATTAGAAAAGTTAGTATGCCGATTAAAAACCACTGCTTACGATCGTTTGCATTTTTGAGTGCTTTCTGAATCTTATACATGGCCGATGCAGTTAAGGAGTCTGTCTTTTGGATTCCCCGACTGAGATCGTCTAATAAAATGTCCTGAGCACTCAGTTCGCTGGACACTCCATGTGCGATATCCCGTAAGGAAGTCAATCTATCGCCTAACTGACCAATTCGTTCATCTTGCTTGTTGTAGAGCAGAGACTGTTCTTCGGGTAGGCTTAGACAGGTGGGATTGTCGCCATCCTCAAAGTAGCTATAGGAAGAATAAAGTATTGACACGAATTGTAATTGAATGGAAGTTATATTTGTTAGACAATTTATTTTATTCATCTGGTGTCTCTGGAAAGAATGACGTAACACACTTACAAATCTCCCCTATATAGATCAATTTCTTCCATTCCATCAGTATTTTCATAATTCAGATAATTTTGTATCCTAGCAACAGCTATTCTGGAATTTGATACAAAGTCAATTCGGGCTTTCACGTCAGAACCAGTCAAAGAATATTTTAAAGGATGAGAAGTGGCTTGATCTACGGTTTTGCTTAAATCATCAAGGTCAATAATGAGGCAATCCAACCTATGATGTAATGAGGTGGGCGGTGACGTGGCAGCTGAAGTGGTATATTTTCTATTGCGCCATACCAGTACTTCCCTTTCCAGGGAAGCTAGCCCTGAAGCAACATCATCACGAACATCAAAGTAGGGATCCATTAACACCTGGAAAAAAGTTTAAATGAATACCAAAAGACTTGATTAAATGCGGATTAAGGTTTATAATTTTTTACACATTAATCTGATGAAAGGTTACAATTTTCTGTACATATGAGAACCAAACAGAGACCATTATATTTTTATAATGATATAAGCAAAGTAAAAATGTAAATAGGATATTTGAAAATGAATTTGATGCATAGATTTCTGTATACATATAATAAAAATAAAACTAACAAATTGTCAATGACAATTGCATTAATGAATTTGATGAACACATTCTTGATGACTCTTACACTTTACATAGTACTGTATTACAACCCTGCTGAAAAGAAAGGCGCCATCCTTCCTTTTTTCTCATTTATGAAGTTTTTGTTATTTAACTTTGACAAAAACATTTTAGAGCATAATTTTTTAATTATACGTAGATTAATTGAAAAATTTTATAGTTCAATCAATCAACATGTGGTGGCTACTAACATTGGGTTTCCACTGCTAAAATGCTCAAGGTGGCAATCTTAACATACACTAGATACCTAAGGAGTACTGCTCCTGCTCTATAATTAATGGATCCTGTCGGATGCACCATCAATTGATTGAATTCCAGAGGACAACATACAGGATACATTGATGACAGAGCACATACAGGGCATCTAAGGTTTCCAGTGTATGTTAAGATCACTATCTCCAGCACGTTAGAAGCAGAAACCTGATGTTTGTAGACAAGACTCTCTGTAATCAATGGTTGACAGACAGAGGTGTCAATGCATCAATGCCAACTGTTTAGTATAGAATTGTCAGTTTTTATCTGCATGGCCGAATTGCTTGTCTGAAACTTCTTCTTTCCCAATAGAATGCTAAAATGGTCCTTTCCAGGGCCACCACATGTTGATTGATACCATATAACCTATATGAATTATAAAATTGTTCAATTTATCTATAGTTAAAAATAAATAAAGTTTAAAGTGTTTTTGTTAAAGTTAAATAATAAAAACTTAATACATGTAAAAAAAGGAAGGTGGGTGCATTTCTTTTGAGCACATTTGTATATATCACATGGTTTATTCACACATGTCTTGAAAAATTGAAAACTTTACATTTTTATGTCAAATTGAATACATTTCAAGACAGTATATGAACCCTGTGTCAAGCAAAATCAGTGTTGATCTTATTACCTATATCTGATTCACCATCTTCACAAAGATAACATATATTAAATCATAATTTGTAAATTAATTTAAATCAAAGTTAGCAATTACAACACTAAATCAAATATTAATATTTAAAATGAAATGGTCCTCAATGGGACTGTCATAGTTTCTTATTGCAAACATTGTCATTACAATATTGTTTGACATATATTGAAAGCAATAAGATAACATCTCAAATTTGTAGATTTGAAGGGGTCATTCTGAATGACACCTTACACTTCTGCACTCCAACCTAAATTCTCCAATGTAAACTCCACTTTAAAACATTGTTATGGGTTTTTCCAGTCAAAAAGCTATTTTTAGAAAGCAGCAGTAGGTATATAAGTTTATTCGAATTAATATCAAAGGTGATAAAGAACTAGTATATATATAATATTTGTATTCTATTGTATCTCTGAATAGTTGCCTTATAACCTGGGTTCAGTATAATAGAAAAATTGATATTTCAAAATTAAAATGAACTGTTGGTAAATAAAAAAAACTATGAGTGGACAACATTAAAATAAGATTACAAGATTAAGATAATGTCCTTAGTTTTAATTAGGGATTAGATAATTGTGTTTAAACTTAATACATATATTAAGAGGCAAGTCTTTAGCAGTCTCATTAATTATAAAATGACAATCCCACATATTGGTGTCAATTCCCAATATAAAATGTGGATTGTAATTTGAATAGTGGTACACACAATTATACATACATATACACAATTATACATACACACCATTATACATACAATATAAATGGGGACTATTGTTTGAATAGGTGATGCAAACATCCTGCTTAATACTCTCACCCTATACATGTCAATAACTGTCATAGTTCAGATAGTCTTAGATTACAGTAAATGTCCTTGGGTTTATTTATAATCCTTATATGAAGGTAGGAATATTCTGATTAGCAAATGTAGAATACATTGTAAGTATAGGGACCATTCTACAAAATCTGTTCTCAGTTCACTTTAGCTAGTGTTCCAATTTGTGTTCTGATTAATCAGTAGTTCCCAATGGCCAGAGTAGACTATAGTTCGTTTATAACATACAATTTATTCAATATCAATCAATGAATATTTTCATAAATAGATATCAATATATAAATACATTTGTTATTATAAAATTACTGTCCATATTTTTATCATTAAATTACACTTAATATGCACACTCGCTCATAAGGGTTTCACTGCCATATGGTTAATTCACTAATACTTTAATTTGACTAGACCTCTTCAAAATATTTTTTAAAAGTAGTTTGTGATAAGTGCTGTCTGATTGCCTGTGGACAGGTAAATTTTCCAATGGACAAGTGAAGTAAAAATTTTAATTACTTGTCCATGTTGACAGGTAGATTTTTTTTTACTATGTTGCCTATATATTTAGGACTACTAATTTAAACTACTAATGGTGTACATGCATTTTAGCAAAATACTTTTAAGAAATTAGAACAAAATTTCTTGACCTAAAATTTACTAAAAAATTAATTAAATTATGACAAATTTTATTAAAAAAATATCACTAATAATATAGGTAAATTTAAGTAAATTTAGGTAAATTTAATAACATTAGTAAATTTAAGTAATTATACTATTTCTTTGAAATGCTATATAATCACATTTGGTAATATTTTCATTTATAATTGGGTGAGGTAACTTATGCCCCACCCTTTATATAAATATGTTACATACAAGTTTATTATTGTTTTTGTAAATGGATTTATAAAAGATAGGTAGAGAGGTATAAACATCAAATAATATGTTTAAATATTAATGATTTTGTAAATGCAATGGAATTATGAAAGATAGACACAGAGGTATAAATATTAAAATTGTTTATAAATGTTTTTGTAAATTATAAGATGTAAATTGCAGAGGTACAAGATGTAAATGCCAAAAATGATTTAGAAAAGTGTTTCTGATTAACTAAACAATATTCTGTTATATAAAAATGTATGTTGACTGTGTTAGTTGCTTACTATGTATTGTTGTTGTATAGACACAATGATTACAAAAATAAAGTTAATAAATGGTATGTTTTAGTTCATTTAATTTTTTCTTGACCTTCTCCATTTCCTGTTTCTTTTCCTCTTCAGCTTTGTGAAGAGCCTTAGACTTTACCAAATAGTATATATTTGAATCTGCCTTTCTTGCCAGATTATCAGCATCTTTTACCAGGATTGGTGATTTTGAGTCCAGTTTGACCATCTTCTTTCAGAGCTTATTACTTTCTTCATTTTTCTGCTTGCATGATTCTGTCCATACCTGTTGTGAAGTAGAAATATAAAGTAGAAAATAAGTCATTAACTTTATTTGACAATAATTGAAAATTGAAAAATGAAATAGAATATAAAAAACTAATAAAATAAAGATTATTTCATTATAATACCTAAAATAATTAAAATGTTATACTCACATTCTTTGAAAAAAATACACTTCTCACAGTATAATAATACCTACCTATATATGGAAAGTGAGGCAAACTTATTTGTCCTTTTGGCGATGATTAAATATTATTTGTTTGATAATAAAAATTATATAATTACCTTTGATTGATTTTTTTGTTTTTGTTGCTCCAAAAAGTCCTTATATCATCATCTTGCTTGTGAGATTTTTGATAGCATCGCATTTGAAACCTCAATTGTTATTGAACTGATTTCATTATCAACCATTTTCAATTTAAAAGAGTCATAAAGAAAATGAAGCGCATGTAATGATTGTTCTTACAAAATATGGAATTTTTCTTTGGCTTTTTCTGCTTCAATTGCTCTCATGCGCTTCTTCTTATAAAATAATGTGACCAGATGTTCAAAGGCATCTTCTGCTTGTTGTAGTTCAGAACAGATGAAAATTGGATCAAGACATTGACGGTCACCAATAACTTTGTACTTTGGATGATAGCTTGGTGAATAATGCTTTACATATATCTCGACATTCACAACAAAATTGCTGTCTTTGAAGAAAGAAAAAAACACTTGATTGAATAGTTAAATTAAAATAATAATAAACATAAATATATGTACATTAAGATATAAAAATATATATTATTTGTACATTAACATTAAAATATATCTAGAAAAAATTATGTGTACATTAAAAAACAAAAACTTTAAAAATTTACTGTCCTTCTCTTAAAATTAAGGATTTTTACTGATTTTTCAAGACCAAAATAAATTTACTGACTTTTACTGACTGTAGGCAGCCTATTATTACAGGTAAAATTATTCCATGCAAGTAAAACTCTTATAAGGATAGGTAGAAAAATATACAGGAAAGTGATAACAAAATCCTTATTTTCAGCACTGATATGTATTTGCAAATAATGAAAAAGGGTAATGCACCTGAACAGTTAAAGATTAAGGGGGGGGGGGAATTGACCAACATCCCATATTTATTTAGGGGGTATGCAAAATTGTCACAAAGTGTTACAAGGGGGAAAGGGGGTTTAAAAATGTGAAAAATAGCATCACATATTTTATGGACAGCCCCTTAGTTAACTGAATAAATAGAGAGAAATGCAATAATATAATGTAATAATCTTTATATCCTTTATACCTTATTAGCACTATTTGATTTAGTATTGTTAATTAAAATTGGTCAAATAACATACAAAATATACTATTAAAATATATTCCTAAATATGGATTCTACCACATTATGAAACAAGACCATGAGTAGCACTCTCCAAGTATTAAAAATATAAATTTGATTTACTTATAACTGAATACAAAGTAATGAAAAAATTGGTTTGCAAATGTTGTGTACCATCAAAAAATTCATTGTTGGTACATCCTGTTTGTGAACTGTACAAATTTGCTTCCAGTACACAACTATAATAAGTTATTATTACAAATATATATCATGTGGTGTCTGCAAAACAATATAAAAGCTTTCCAACATATTTTGAAAAATCAGTCATGTGAATAGAAAACTTGAGTATGGGGTAATAGCATTTTTAACCAACAGCCCTAGACATGTCCTCTGTAATAGCCACTACCAGGCATATATATACAGGGTGTCCCAAAATTATGTATACACTTAATAAAGTGACAATTTGTTAAAGAAATTAATGTATTTACAAAAATGCATAAGTATTAAGAAGATGGTGAACATATACAATAACAAGTTATTCATTTACTTTCTTAAATGTTCGAAATGATGTCCATTCACTGCTATTAAATCTTGACACCTATTGGCAGACTTTCTGATACAACTCCCCAGGAATAGCAGCACTGAGTGTTTTGATTCTTCATCATAGTTCTTGTAGCTTTTCTGGACATGGAGGTTGAAACACTTGATTCTTCAGATAACCACAGAAGAAAAAGTCTATAGGTGTACGGTCAGGACTTCTGGGTGGATATTCAATAGATCCTTGACGACCCAACCAAGATCCAGAAAATGTTTCATCAAGGTCAAGGTATTCATGCACAGAAACAGCATAGTGCAAAGGTGCACCAGGTCTAATCTTCTAATTTGACACAAATTTATAAATTTTATTGTTATCAATAAAATTATGTATCTAAAATTACTTTGTTTTTTAGTTACAATACTCTAAATTGTAACTATATAAATAATTAATATGTCACGAAAAAAATTATGTCAATTAGTATGTTGAGTCAAAAGTAATATGTACTTTACTAACTACACCCCAGGCCTTTTTTACTGTTATATTTATTTATTTATTTTTGGTTGACTACAATTTGGACTTTTAATCTATCATAACTCATTATTGTTCATACTTCATATATATTTTGTTCTTGTAATAAGTATAATATTGGAAAAGAATTATTCACTTTCTAGAAAATAATAAATTTTCAAGTGCATATCATTCAGAATATAAAAGTGAGTAGTTGTTATGGAAAATAACCAAATAATCGATTCTTGTGCTGCACTGATTGAAAATTGCAAATTTGAAATTACGTGTCTAATGTGTGTATAAGGATACTAGGTAAACAGAAATCTATTAATTTCTTTGTTTATTAGGTACAGGTCGGTTTTATTGATCAGGAATAGCAGTTGAATTTAAACTTTTGATATTTTATTCTATTTGTAATGCTTCAATCATGTTATTAAAATTAAAGTTTAATGCAATTGTTGCATTCTTTTTGAATCTTTTTATTCATTGTAATGGTATAAAATTTAATTTATACCAGTTAATAAAGGTTAATACTAGAAAAAATATCAAATTGTCTAAATATTACATTTTCTCCCTGTAACACATCTATATAATGCATTCATCATAATATTTCAAATTAGTTTGATATTATTTTAAACACTTACACACTATGTAATGGTGCTCAACACATGGTATAGGCAGTAAAATTAAGTTATATAACTATATAACTAAGTTATCCCTAAAAAAGACTCTATTAAAGATGTGCGTAAATATAGAGAGAACTTAAAAAAAATCCCCAAAATATTGAAGAAAAATACACAGGACAGGCATGATTTTGGAGGTATTTTAAAAATACGGAAATTATTTGCGAGCAAAGCAATCAAATGATTTTAGTGGGGGTCCAGGGGGCTAAGCCCCCCGATTTTTTTTGGAATATCAATGAGAAAATATTGAAATATGTACAATCTTGTGAACTTATCGCAGGTGACAACAACCATATTTTAGCAAA